>JACJUY010001378.1:79177-90759 GCA_014220935.1 Platorchestia sp. MABIK | reverse complement strand
CTAATTATATGGCCGACGCTAATGAGCGCTGTGACAGCGTCCTATTTAATGCGGTGAGTTTCCATTAAACACGTCTACTCAAACCAAACTCCGCGACAATTGGTCACGGCCGGCGTTTCTATTTTATTACCTCTCTATAAAAGTTAGCTTTATCCGTTGCTCTCGGTCTCTCGAGCCTGAACGAGGGGACATGCATGAACGTAGTTTATACAGGTTAGTAGTAAATCAACGAAGAATGCAAGCTCAGCATAGGGAAGGCGACAGAGAAAAGTGTACAACACTCTTCGACAGTTGAGAACTGCCAACCGCCTCAACGAATCTACAGAAGCTGCAGCAGTCGCTGCGGATATTTAAGCATACGTTGACAGTTAGGTAGGATCATTATAGTACGAGATTTCCTCTTGTAAAGGTCTGTTAGTACCACTTTTTGACTTGTTAATTTGAAACTCAGCCGGCACTCTGAGAGAGAGTCTATGTAATCTCTGTGTAACTTCATATCGAGATATCCGATTTAACGTAATTACTAGACCTTTAATTCGTCACCATCGCTGCATACTCCAAGTTAAGTTCTTTGGGATTGTCCATTATTTTATCATCCTCGATATTTGCTAGTTTCATCAACCTCTTGTCATAAGTGTGCTCACCCTTCGTTAAAACAGTAAATGTATGGCCGTACTATGTAAAGATATGTGTTTAATATATCCTGCTGAAATAAACCGTAAATTTGAAGGTCAACCTTGAAACGACTGATGAAGTAGGAATAACAGTATGATTGCATTGAAAAGAAAAGAAGGCTACGACAAATGTTAAACCCGTTTCCAAAGTTAAACAACCTGTCAGCGTCTACAGGGGAGGTATAATGGTAGGCGGCAACGGAACAATTAACTGTCGCTATGGTCCGGGACGGCCCAAACAGCCGAGGTGGTCTGGACGCCCAATTCCCACCCTGGGTCAGAGGGCCATCTACATGTCGGGTACAGAAGTATAAGTTGAAATTTTTATACTTGTTCAGTTGTCTGTAGTAAAGTATGTGAATTATCAATTTAGATTCGTTCCAGCTTTGTGGACTTTATCTAGATTTCAAAACGATTATTTTTAAATTGGCTTGACCGGCGGTGCTTCTGATATGAATTTTCGATTTCGAAATTTTATTAATCTTTAATAAATTTTTCTTCATTCATTTTCTTCATTACAGACGTATATTCGAATGAAGATGTCATGATGTATAATAGGAAATGCCTCCTTAACGGTGAATAAGAGGTGATTTGACGAAGTTTGAACGAGGATCGAACTCGTTCAGACTTACGAAACATTAATGGTTGAGACGTTCGTGAGATTTGAAAATTTCTTTGCTGCATTGCAATTGATATGCTATGGTTTGCCCGTCTAACACTCATGATTACTACATTCTAAAGTAACTTATTATTGTGTCTCTGCATAGCTATAAGTGCGACCTTTCGATTCGTTTAAACGATTTTCGGATGATCGCTGCTAATCCTAAAGAAACAAATTCCTTTTTTAGTATATCCTGAATATTAACGAAAACAGATGTTCAACGGAATCCCAGTCATACTTCCTCTCATCAAATTGAATAATCAGTGCTATAATAGATTTGTCACTTCTTGTAAAATTTAACTACATCTGTTTTCGAGGTCTAAATAGTTATCAATGTGAATAACCAGCATCTTCGAAGAGAAAGTGTAGCTGCTTTATTGACTACGGGAATATTAGCAGTATTGCTACATTCATTCAAGTAGCTACAGATTTCCCCGCTGAAAATCCCTCAATACAGGGACTAATTCGCTAAGTTACATTAGCGAAAGTAGTCTTACTTTCATACTTCTAAGGTGAATAATGAATATGTAAAATGTTAGTTAACATTCCAAAGAGAGGAAGGAGGAAGGCACCATTTAGTATTGAGTTAAGGGAACGCGGAATCTGTTCACATTGTGCATAGAAACTGTAAGTGGAGAAGGAAGTGCAGGAAACATGATAATAGTTTAATAAGGAGGGAGTAGATGCTGAAAAATAGGACAACAACGAACCGAAAAAGGATAGTCCGTAACAAAACCAAAAAAAAAATATTTTATTCCAAAAAAAGGGCTACCTAACTGTCAGCTCGAGATCTCGCATTTTCCCTCTGGGAGCGCTAATTCCCATAGATACGATAGTTATTTGCCCCTGAGGGGTAATTCTAAGTTGAATGCATTATGGTATCAATTTAGCCTTGAAAAATTCTTCTTTTTTCATTTTTAAATATTTATACATAAACAAACATGTACTGGCATTTTTGAAAATTTCTCCTATTTCCATACTTCCCTTGAACATAACTGGAGCGATTTTCTCTTCTCCCTATTTTTCTTGCCCAATGGGTTAAGGGTCCACTTTCTTCTGTTCCGGAACCTGAGAGGCAAAGAAAAATTAGCAAACTCGCAACAAAACAGCATTTCTGTGATGTAGGTGCATTCATGGTCATTGTGAGAGAAGTTGGAACGTGGAAGAGAAGTGTGGATGACGAAAGGAGACACATGCTAAGACCAAGATGAAGAGGATGACCATAGTTATTGCATACAATGAAATGGTGAGCATGACTAAAAGTGTACACTAGGAAATGCATATGAATCCCAAATTCACTTAAAAGCAATCAGGAGAAGGGGTGGGAATAAGAAGGAGGACAAATGAAAAACCACAAGTAAAGCAACAGGAAGTGAAGATACATCTTTCTTACTAACACTGCAGCAAGTTGATAGTTGCCACGTTACTTATAGCTATTCATAATGACAAAATTATCATAGCGTCAAAAATAACAAAAGAGTTGTTTCAAAGCAAACCTTAAATTTAAAAAACAATAAATATTGAAAGAAAATTCTGACATCTCACATGTCAACTCAACGTAACTTGACTAGAATCCTAAATATACATACAAGCCATCAACTGAACCATGTTAACAATCATTGTGCCATTTATTTTTCCACTGTTGCTAGAACTCAATCACCATACCTCCACAAAAACGCCCAAGGTGTCTCTCTCAGCTGCTGAACAGAGAAAGTCTTGCAATTGGAGGCAAAAGGGGTACGGATGAGAGATGCCACGGGTATCTTCACGTATCTGCGGGCGAAGACGAGCATCTAGGAGTTTCTCCAGAAGACGAACCTAGTAGCAACTGCTGAAGCTTCCATTTTGCACTTTCAACGCCGGTAGCAATTACAGCCGATCATGAATTGATGAGAATAAATATTGTCAAAAAGGGTCCCAGCATGGGATACATTTGTGGTAGAATGTTGAAATTCTTACACAGAACAGGTGTCCTTTTCTTTCTAACAGCCTTTTTCTTCCATTCCTTTTTTCTTGCTGCCCTTTCTACCTTGATAGGGGTAAGGAAATAAGTTCCTTCAAGAAGAGGGTTAATTAAATGCCTTATTATTTCTGCCAAGAGACATTCATCAGGATTCATATCTTATTGACCCAGGGTTCTTGACAGCTCCTATTAGTTTCAGATTAAGAAGTTGGAGAGAGGTAAAAAAATCATGTTGCAGTGCTTGCTAGACCGATTGAAATTTTTCCAGTTACAGTTTCAGGCATTGGTGAGGATGTCATAGTTACATCATTAACAAACTCCTTTGTTTGCCAATTAAAGAGATGGAGAGGCTCTCTTTCAAGCTCCCTGGGGAGTTGAGCATGCTTACTTAGTTACCGCATGAGAAGTAGAATATATTTGACCTCTTGTGAATTTCCTAGCTTAGTTGACTATTATTTGAATGGGCAGTGTAAACTTGTGTCCAACTAAGAGGGTAGAGGGCATGATGCAGCATTCATTGAAGGTGAAACATTCCCAGGGCAGTGACTGGCAACTGGCATACGTTAATTCGACAATACTTCCTCCTGTTGAACAATAAGAAAAATGTGACAAGGTACAGAAAGTTTTTAGAATTATAAATCATGACTGATATTATTTGTTTCTAGGTCAGTAATAACAAAAATGGCATATATCTTGATACTACTAATACAAAAACTAATTACAACAATAAAATGAACTGTAATACAACAACCAACACACTGCAATAACAATATGTAATATTTGATAAGGACATGCCTCTTGATTGAAGCATTTCTGTTCATTTGTGAAATTAATTTTCTCCTACTGAAATCTGGAGCATTAGATGATTAGTTAGTTTAAGCCTCCCTATCCACCACAAAGGCGATCTAATGAGAGGAAGGACTCCGAAGGAGGAAGGCACCATTTAGTATGGAGTCAATGGAATGCGGAATCTATGCAGAAAGGGCATAAAACAGTAAATTGAAGAAGAATATTATGAAACAAGATCAAAGTTGAAGAACAAAGTAGTAGGTGCGGAAAACAGGACAACAGTGAACCAAAGAAAAGATGGTCCTTAACACAACAAAAATATTTTATTTCAACAAAAAAGAAAGCCTACCTAACTCTCTGCTCGGGCCCTTACATTTTCCCCTGGGAGTGCTGATTCCCATAGATGCAATGGTTGTATCCCTCTGAGGGAGGAACTATGGAGGGCTGAGATTAGTTGGGGACTTTGCAAAAGCCTAACAAATCTTTTTTCATTCCCATATAAAGTAAGATGTAACCTCATGGCCCATGAGATTGGTTTCCTCTGTCTTCCTTATCACTCAATTCATTGCTAAATTATTCCCAGCTTGTCATTTTGTCATGGTTCTAACCACGACGTATGAGAAAACGATCATTCAAAGGAGGACGCTCCACTATCTGAATTGTTCGAACCAGCTCTGAGAAATTTTGATATTCGTGCTGGCGGTTATTCATATCCTTCTTCACATTAACTTCGAGATCACGAAGGAACAAGGGCGTCGTCTACCCGAAGGAGTTGCCCAACGTCTATATCGGGTTAGGTTCTGGTACAATTAGTATTCACATCATTATTCAATAGCTAACGTCAATGAGATGATCCATCCAATTGTCGAGAATCGATGTTCCCATTACGAATATGGTTTAATGCGCTAGAGTCAAACATAACCGCTTGTTCGTGTAATTAATCCATCTTAATATTATAAAGAAATTATCGTGCAAAGGCAGACGCTACCCTGAGCTACCACTCCTAGAGGGATGCGAGGGCGACCCTCTTCTGGGGGACGCACGCCAGAAGGCCCGTGACTGCGACTAAGTGAGGGAGCGTTGCTCCTCGCCGGCCCTTCGAAGCCGGACTTTGTTTTATCTTGACTCGATTTCATGTGATTTGTAAAACACTAATTCTACAAACAGTCACGGAGCCCATTATAATCATCATCCCGGAATCCACGAACAAGATGAGTGTCTTATACGCATATTTTCCCAAAGTACCATCAAGCTATTCTTCCTGTGCGTAGGTTTTTATCGGTGCTATGCCTTAAGCGTACGCACGTAATGTTACTTGAAGTATAGAATGGATCCGTTAGGTTCATTTTGATGTATCGGTTAATTTTGTCTTTATTTTATGTAATAAAATAATTGATGTTGTCAAGTCTTGTAAATTTCCCATTAAGGATGAAGATAGATTATCGTAAATGTGAAGGTTGCGCTACCGAATATAATTAATTAAATAATCGTAAATCACTAATTATGATGTGGACGTTGAAAAGTCTCATTTATTCTTGATTAACCAAAATAAAAGAAAGTTACTTTAAATGTCACGATGACTAAAGAGATGACAGCAACCGCAACACTTTATGTACAGCGATGGAAAATTTGTGCATCCAAATCCGACGATCATAACAACGATGGGATGAAAAAAACTAAGGACTATAACAATGTCCTCATGTGGGTTTTCTATAAAACTACTCATATTCTCCAACTTCCTTCAACCCTAATTATTTTTCAGAACATACCTATGACAGTCTATGTGAATGTAAAACTCATTTTTACCCTTTAATTTTGTTTCATTGCTCTCTCTTGCTTCACTAGTCCAAATAACATGGTCAATTGCTTTTTTCAATAACTTTTTCAGGTATATCAGCCGAATTTGAACAATCACAATTGATGATTTTAAATAATTGTTCCACTAAAATCAATCACCACATACATTTTGCGTTCAAGCATAGGAATATTGCAATTTATAAATCACATTTAGATATATCTACAAACCTGCTCAATGATTGCTATCAAGCATGCCGTGCTTCTAAAAAATTCTTCCATATGTTAAAGGCTGTGCAGTTTTGATGCAAGTAACAACTAATATATATTCGTAGGCTAACATCTTTCAACACTTCTTATTAGCAAAACATATGCGCTTTTTTGTTTATTCTTTCTATAAATCTTTTAAAATTAATAATTAAAATTAATACAACCAACTAAAAATATGGTACTTTTTTTGATCAAAATGTATAGCTGTGTAAAGTTATCTTTACTTAAAAAATTTAAATTGAGAATCTACTGCACATGCTATCTACTTACAATTGTCATTAAATTGAAAAAATTTATTTTTTATTAACACTTCTAGTTTTTGTTAAAATTTGTATTTCACTTTAGAACAATCTAACCCAGTATAATTGTTGCAAAATTATTCCGTTGACTAGTTTTTGTAGTTTTGTTGTTTGATATAAGTCTTAATCTTAATTTTGAATTTGATTAGTAACTTTTTACTGCTACAAATCTACAAATGCAGCATTTCATTTACAACTAAAATTTGAAGAAATGTTATAATGTGTATTTGTATTGGCTAGTTTTTCATTTTTTTTTATCTGTATCAGGTATTAGATCATGATCAATGATGGTAAATTAGCTGGTAAACAATTCAGGTTAATATCAGTCAACAGTCGCCCAATCGAGAGAAATTTTAAAATTAACTTGCTTATGGTACTTTTATTACCTCATGAAAAAGATGTTCATAATCGTTAAATTCGAGCAAATTGGCATGCCAGAGAATAACTGACCAAAATAATATCATCAACCACTCATTTAAATTGGCATGATAATTAAAATTTACCAAGAAATATTTTAAAACATAATTAATTTGTACACCTCTAGTAAAAATCTGGCAGGCAAAATTTTTTCCACTACAGCATAGCAACGTGCTCAAAAAACTTTGCAAATAAATATTACTACCATTAACTCACAGAACATTGGGAACGCCGTCACAAACTCCCAATAAATTTATGCAGAAAAAACTGCGAATAAAAGAGTTTGATTAATGTGTAGCGTTTGGTAGTAATCGAATTCCCAATTTTGGATGCCTAAACATAGGTGATTAGATGTAAGTAAGCAATTTTTATTCTATGCACTTTCCGTCGCAAATGAGTATTTAACGAGTTATAGCGGTAAATTACTGACCCCACCTCTAGTGTCCGAAGCGGAAAGTAATTCATTGAGTGCATCATTTGGCAACACTGCAATGAACCCTCCCTTCCAACGCGCTCGAATGATGGAGCGCGTTCCCGCCATCTAAGACGAAAGTTAACACACTGCTATAACTCGTTTTTTTTTGGTGATAATTTCTATTGCGTTATTAACTAAAGGAACCTAGAAGTGGGTTCAGGCTCCGCGGGACCGGCAAGTAATAAATTACAAAGTACTTAAATGTCCTTTAACAGCTCAATCGCGCAAAAAATAAAACCTACCGCTCTAACTCGTAAAATACTCATTTGTCGCAAAAAGTGTATAGACGAAAAGTAGTTTATTTTGATGTTATTACCGTGATTCAAGCAACAAAAATTTAAAAATAGCTGTTGAGTAGCTGTTTAATCGAGCGCATTCGTCATCAGAGACAAAACTAAACCTACCGCTATTACTCGTTAAATACTCATTTGCGACGGAAAGTGCAGAGTATAAAATGTTTATTTCGATCTATTTAACTACTTTTCGGCACCAAAAATTCTAAAATCGATTATTGCCAAACGCTACACATTAACCAAGAGTTTTAATTCTTACTTTCCATGCTCAAGCTCCTCCGAATAATTATGAGGCAATGGCATCATACCAGTTACAAGACATACTTTGATCTTGTTTCAATTCGAGTCCCCATTGTGGCTGACTCAAATTTCGACGAAGAAAGAAAGAAAGAAAGAAAAACCGTTTATTTACAAAAACGTTTCCACATGAGATACATGCCAACATTTTGGTTTTAAAAGTTTATTAATTTAACACGTCCTAAGACAACCGATTGGTGATGTTGTTACTTAGTTACTTAGTTGATCTTCAGACTCCTCACCAATTAAAAGTATTAGTGCCTGATATTTGAGCTTCTAGGATGTGGGGCATTTCAAATTTCATTTGCAAGCTGGCTGTCCTTGAGGAAGTTGAGCAGCAGCTTTGAATCAAACTTTTCACCGAGAAGCATTTCCAAGTTAAATGTTACGTTATTTTCCTTTGCCCACTTTTGTAGAGTCATTCTTTGGCCATCATGCATTGGACAATGTATCAGCACATGTCTTATGCTGGTCTGACATCCACACCTCTGACACTGAGGATGTGGAAGTTTCAAAAAAGATGCTTATGTGTCAATTGAGTGGTGAGTAACCGAAGTCTTGAAAGGATTATCTGGTGTCTTCTGGGTAGTGTAGTACTTACTGTTGGTTTTATAATAGATTTTATGTCATGATATTCTGTTGAGTTTAGATCCCACTCTTGTTGCCATTTGTTATTGAAGTGTTTCTTGATAATAGGTTTAAGGTCTGGGTGAGCTAAGAAATTGGAGCTAACCATCTTAAGCTTACATGCTGCTTTGGCCAGCTCATCTGCTTTTTCGTTTCCGGGTATGCCGACATGACTTGGTACCCATTAAATTATTAACTTGTTAGGTGGTAATTTATGCAACAGCTTCTTAATTTCAAATGTTAGGAAGTTTTTGGAGGGTATTAGCTGGTTCAAGGCATGGATAGAACTGTAGGAGTCGGTAAACAGATAAATTCTCCTTGTTTGTCCTCTATGAACTTGATAGCATAAAAAATTGCTGTAAGTTCCGCTGTGAAGATTGAAGTACCATTTGATAACCTAGCCAATATGCTGTCATTTTCAGAAAATATGCCAATTCCAACTTTTTTGCCTTGAATTGAGCCATCTGTGTAAATTTTTTTTCTGCTGGCGTGGGACTTCTGCAGGAGCCGAAATAGGAGTGTCCAATGGCTATGAGAGAGCGTGTCTTTTTGTTGCAGTTTAAGTCTGTGTTGGCAGCGGATCTCAGACATGTCATATTTGTCTTTTGTTGTTATGCATGAAATGTTCTTTGTGTCTATATTAAGTTCATTTAGTAGATGGTATATACGTCCAGAAATAGGGAGTGGGTCAGGACTATTTTCTATGACAAAAAACGGATAATAATCATGTATAAGAGTTCTCACCGGGTGCTCTGCAATGCTCAGTATTCTTACGGCATATTGGCACAGTTGGCTTTTTCGAGAGTACTTGAGAGGCATTAGGTTTGCCTCTACTTCAAGATTGCTGACTCTGGTACATCTCAGAGCCCCCAGCATCAACCTGGCAGCTGCATACTGCACCCTATCAAGCAGCTTGAGATGAGTTGCACAAGCTGTGTCTAATAAGAAGCTGGCATACTCTATCTTTGGCAAGATAAGTGAGGTATATATTTTCTTTGAATTGAGTACATTGCAGACCATTTTGTGTTCGCAAGCATACGAAGAAGTCTGATGTCTTTCTGACATTTGTTTGCTGCTTCTTTTATGTGTGGGCCCCACCTCAGTGTGACATCCAGTGTGACTCCTAGGAATTTAAGTTTCTTTACTTGCACAATTTTTGAGCTCATATATCTTAAAGGGTGAGGGGGTTTGATACGTTTTCTGGTGAAGATCGTGTATTTTGTTTTTTCTGCCGATATTTGGAATCCCCAGCGTTGTGACCAGCCAAGAATAATATTCAATGCCTCCTGCATAATATCAAATGTCTGGTGTATATCAGTGTGTTCAAGCCAAAGTGCCCCATCATCTGCATATAGGGATGTTTGTAGTTGTGGGTTCAGATCTTGGAAGATGTCATTAATCATAATGTTGAACAGGGTAGAACTAATTACTGATCCCTGCGGTACTCCTGCATCTAACTTGACTGGCACGGATAACGTAGAGTTGACTCGGACTTTAATGTTACGATTGCTGATGAACGATTTTACTATTTCAGGTAGATTCCCTTCAAGTCCCAGTAATTCAAGTTTTTTGATGAGCCCGTGATGCCATACAGAGTCAAATGCTTGCTTAATATCTATAAAAATGGCAATGCAGAAATCTCGAGTGATGAGTGATTTTCGTATGGAGTTTTCTAGTCGGGAGAGCGCGTCTAATGTTGAGTGCCCTGCTCTGAATCCACTTTGTGTTTTGCTGATGAGTTTTTTGTTTTCAAGGTATGCAAGAAGTCTCCAGTTGACAATTTTTTCAAAGACTTTGCATAATACATTGGTGAGTACAACAGGTCTATATGACTTTGGTTAAGTTGGAATTTTTCCAGGTTTTAGTATGGGACATATGATAGCTTCTTTCCATTGATTTGGTATTGTGGATGTCCAGATTTTATTATAAAAGTTCAGTATGTGTGTCTTCTGAGTATTATTCATATTTTTAATGAAATCCAGTGAAACCATATCTGGACCCAAAGTTTTAGTCTTAGAACTGTCTTCAGCTCTGTTGAACTCGGCAAAAGTGAGAGGACGATTGTAATATTGAGGAGTTAAGCTTTCAAAAGAGATGTTGATAGCTTCGCAGATTTGCATGTGATCATTAAATATTGAGTCATTCGATTCGTTTTTACTATTCCGAGCATATTGCTGAACTAAAATGTCAGCAATTTCTTTGGTACTGTTATATCTCGGGATGTGCCGTGTGAAGTGAGCACAGCCGGTTGTCTTTGTCTCGCTGGGTCTTGGAGCCGGAAGAGCCATAAACGGTCGGAACTCTGACCGACGGAAGTCCTTTATGGTGTCTTGCCTTTACGAACTTAACGAGCTCCGGAAAGTCCTTGTTTGACTTCCGGGCATTGCTAGTTTTAAGGAAGGTCTGTCACCGACGGAATCAGTGAATTATTAGGAGCCTTGCTGTGCTTTTACTTTCCCTTGCTCCGTAGAAGTTTACGGCTACTGATACTGTAGCTCCTACATTGGTAGTTTGAAGCTACCGCTGAAAATACATAAAGTTGTGTCGATAATACGACACAACATATTTGGCGACGAGGACTTCGAATCTCCAAAGTGAATTTGAACTTTACAAAGTGCTTTGAAACCAAGATGACGTTTTCTACAGATAGCTGTCCTCCATTCGACGTTGAAGTGGAAACTGTGTGCTAGTTTATGCAGAGACTACAAGTACAGTGTGCAGACGCTCTTCAGAAGGCGGGAAGCAATGGCAGTAAGAAAGCTAGTATTTTAGTTAAAGCCTTGCCCGTAAACATCATTACTGATCTACAACGAAGAATTAAACCTACGTTACTTTCTGATGCTACGTATTATGAACTTGAAGAAAAGTTAATACAGCAATTGGAAATCAAGTAATCCATTGTGAGCGCACCAGTTACATTTCTAAACAGAAAGCAAGGTGTTAATGAATCCATAGGAAGTTTTGCTAAAACGTTAAATAACTTAGCATCTGCGTGCAACTACGAAAATTGCTGTCGTGATCGT
>JACJUY010001378.1:32274-62729 GCA_014220935.1 Platorchestia sp. MABIK | reverse complement strand
AGGGGGGTCCAAATGGGGGCCAAAATCATAAAAAATTGAGTAGGTTTTTTTTTGGTCGAAAAAGGATCCTTATGGTATGGGTTATTGTGCCATGAAATATTATGGCGCTCCGGACACCAGAACCGCCCCCCCCAGGGGGGTCCAAAAGGGGGCCAAAATCACAAAAAATTGGGTGTGTTTTTTTTTGTCGAAATAGGATTCTTAGGGTATGGGTTATTGTGCCACGAAATATTATGGCACTACGGACACCAGAACCCCCCCCCCCAGGGGGGCCCAATGGGGGGCCAAAATCATTAAAATGTAGTATGTTTTTTTGTCGAAAAATGATCCTTAGGGCGAGTCAAATATAATATAATAAATAAAAGATATAATTTTTTATATAAAAAGAATATTTCTATATGTTCTTATGCACGATATTTCTTATGTTACATTGAAATTTACAAGGAAAATATCTCACATTATTCGCACATAAAAATAGATCAAAGAAACTGTATTCATGTACATAAATTGTCAGTGATATTGCAATTCAATAGTATACTTTGTTTTTGGGCTCTCCTGAATAATAATACACTTCTACCATTCAAATCGTATCAACTCATTGAGTTTTGACGCTAAAACAAAACCAAAGACAGTTTTGGAATCCTTGGAACATTTCTAACAAAAGTATGCAAAGTTTCATCCAAATATGAGAAAACCAAAAAAGTTATTTGGCTCTAAACCCAAAAATAATGGTTTGAGATGTGATTATAAAGTTTTGCTTATCACAAAATTTTCAAAATGTTAAAATTTTAGAGCATAATTTTGTTAGAAATGCTTCAAGGATTCTAAAACTACATTTGGTTTTGTTCTAGCATCAAAATTCAATGAGTTAATACGTCGTGAAATATACATGAAAATGTTTCAAAACCCTCATTTTTATTGAAAATAAAAAATAAATAAAAATAAGGCCTATATCGAAAAAATGAATTGAGTAAAAAAGGTTTACTTTCAAAAAATACATATACTGACCAATTTTCAAGCGAATCGGACGAAAAAAGGTCAAAAGCCCGGATGGTACCCTTAAGATCATATGTCTCAGGCTTGACTGGAAATAAAGCATCCTAAGATGCCGATGTTTGTTTTTGCTCCAGGCGAATAACAAATTAGCTGTTTAAATGATGAGATTTTTGTTTGGTTAAAAATTACACCATATTGAGCTGATACTAGATTTTATTCAACTTTTCTACCTTTCTGAAATTATAAATAGTCTCTGGCCTTGGAGTGCGATGAATTCCGGTTGTTGGTGGACGGTTCGCTCTGCTGGATCAATATTGCTTCGAGGATTTGCATTTACATGTGAACGAACATTTACTTACGTAATCATGACAAATTCTATCTGCTTTTTCATAGAATCCTCCACGATTGTGCTTTGTTAGCAGTGACTTAGGGCAAATCGATACAAAAGCAAAGTTTGTGAGCTGTTTGAAGGAAATTTTCAGTTTTATTAACAAGTTTCTACTCTGTTTAAAATGAGTGCAACTGTCGTTAACACATATGGAACAGATAAGCACACTGGCCTGAGAGAAGAGGTTGCAAGTGACCAAGCTTGTGCTAAGGAAACGCGCACTCCGGTATGTATACTCGTATTTCTATTTATAAATGCTTTGATTTACGTATGTCTGCTAGGTTGTCAGAGAAAACTATTGCATTTAACATTTGCATTTGTTTCATTTTTCATCGTTATCAATTTCATGTTTGCGGTCGGAAATTTGTCTTAAATTTTAGAAATTTGCGGATCTCTTCTAGTAATATGTTAATTGATTCAAGTATGCATTAGCAAAGTTCAATATGCGTCGGAAATCCACCAAAACTCCTTAATAGTGGAAGACTAAGCAGTTCTTATAAGTAAATTTATTGTAGAAGATGAAAAATTACACAAGTCAAGTCTTGAACAAGTTTTTTATTAAATAGATCTAGGAAGAAAACGTGCTCATAACTTTTTACTAGATAGACTACAAAAAACTGAAAACGCTTTGATCACGCAAATATGCGAGTATTTTTGCATCAGTGGTATTTCTTCAAAAAACAGGAAAAACAGATTTATAATGAAAACAACTGCAAAATTACTCGGATATGTATTACTTACATGCATAATGTAAGAAAACTTATTGGAAAGACTTCTATAAATTATTCAATCGTGTTCATTTTCACCTTCATCTTCATTTGTAAGGCTTTCGCTGGCAGCAAGTGTGTTCCTCAGGCGATGACGAAATTCAATCATTTTTCTATTCTGAAATTCTTTCTTGATGATATCTTGTTTTCGTGAAAATGCTTTTGAAACAAAGTTTTCATAAAAATGTGGCATTTGTTCAAAAAATTGGAGTGATGTGTCCCTAAACTTCTCAGCATCAGCCCATGCGATTTTTTCGCTAGCTTGTTTTTGAAGATCTAAAGAAGAATCGGTTGATGAACTTGCACCAGAGTTCAAGGTCATGTGAATTAAGACATTGAAGAATGTAGCCAAGCTCCCACAACTTAGGGAAAAGGCTTACGATGAAACTGAAAGGGCCTCTTAATTTCATGACGACAAATAATTGCACCAGTTTAGCTGATCATATAGTTTTCTTTCTAATTCAGACCAAATTTTCGCCGAAATTCGAATTAAAGGTGAACTAAAACTGTTTGTAAATATGTAATCGTAACGTACATACTCACCATTTTGAACACAAATGTAAAAAATGTGTAAAAAAGTAAATGAAATGCCAAAAGTTAACAAAAAAATTGTCAACAATAAAGGATATGAATCCTATAATAAAGACATTATTATAGCTATACCTAATTAGCTAGATTTTGCGTATTTGAAATCATTTAATTAGTTTCTCTGTAGTTTTCTTCTGATGACATCATTCCTTTTTACAATTCATTGCGAATGTGATGTATTTCACTCATGTGCAAATTATGGGTGACGATTCTGTCTTTTAGCGAGTGAGCCAGTATCGTATCAGTCACATTAAAGCCAGGTGACTTCTCAAGTATACTGATAACTTTTTAGTGGTCTCAACAAGCAGTTGCTTGTACACCACCACACAGGCTTCATGCTGCCATTCGCCACCCCACGCAACGCTGGGTTTCGAGGTTGCTGTTGGATTGGCCGAAGCGCCACCTAACCACCAACCAATGGGGATTCGGGCCTAGCGCGTTACCGCGCTCATCAGGCCCTACATGGGGAGGTGCAGAAGAAGCTCAACCAGTCATCTCACCGCGGCTGCGATCTTCACAACACCCACCGAAGACGCTTCGCCAGCAACAGCCTCTAATGCCTCTACTGCCGCTTCGCACTCAATAGACACTCTACCGACTTCCGTGTTGCAACTCCACATCGCCTGACGGTTATCCAAGACATCTCTTGGTGCATTATTACGTGATAGCAATCTTTTCCTCGTGTGCCATCACTGTCGGCGATATTCTTAATAGAACGCCAATTTTGTTCGAGTTGCGTTTTCTTCCCTTGTCGGGTTCATTGGCACCTCAGGCATTCGCTTCAGGCATTGATAGTCAAAGTTTTAAGAAATTCAAAGTTTTAAGATATTCATAGTCTGCCCGGAGGGTAATGTAGCCTGAGAGAGAACACTACAATTTGATCCATGTGGAATTCTGCTTGATCTAATGATGCTGTTCCTTCAGCAAAAGTAGAAGAACTGTTGCTGTTATCAGAATCATTATTAGGACTTGCGATACATCCAATTATTTCAACATTGTGAGTTGTATCTGATGTATCTGCACTTTTTTCTTCAATCCATTCATTAACATCCATCATGGTTAAAGGTAAGCAGATGACTTTTCTGTTAGGTTTAATATTTTTCTTCATCTGATACTGGCGTAACACCCGCTGTTTCTCTCTGAGGTAAGAATTTCTTTCAAGCTTTGAATAAGGTCGACTGTTTAACAATATCCCGAGCTGTCGCCAGGGAAAATAAGGCATCTTTTATACTGTAACCATGTTGAAATTCCAAGTGACCAAGTCCACTCTTTACCATTTTCATCAAGAAGTCATGTTTGTAGAAAGCTTCCAAATCTTTATTCACTCTTTAGTCCATATATATAAATAGGTTGGATCAAGGATGTGACATTTAGAGGTAAATAACAGCAGAATCTATTTCCGCAATACGACACTCTATGAGTTTCATCTGGATGTGCACTACAGCTCTCAAGTAAAAGCACACATTTTTGCTTTTCTGGTCCCATCATCTTTGAAATCCTTTTTCGTATAGATGGAACAAAATATGAAAAAACAGTCACCGAAAATGTGGCGTTTTATCTAGGCATTTTTTTGCAATTTATACAGAACAGGTAATTGCTGAACATCTTATTATGCCCTGGGTCTTGCAGATTTACCAATTACTAAGTTAGCACAAGTTAGCACAGTAATTCGTTCCCTATTGTTTTCAACACTGTTGTGTCGTTTCTTCTCAACACAACATGAGGTTTATTTAACTGTAGCAGCAACTACAGCTTCAGGAGCCTTAAACTACCAAGGCAGAAGAACGATACGCTCTGCAACGCACTCATCTGTATACTGGCCCTCGTCGGTTACAGCTTCCTCTTTAAACAAGCGGGTAACAAAAACATCCAGGGCGACTTCCGGGGCTCGTAAACCCAGTGCGCAACAAAGACTTTCCAACGCGCTCGGAGCGTGACAAAGGCATCCGGAGCCGAGAGAGACAAAAACATCCGGCGCTCCCAATGCGATGCACATTTTGATATATAACAATTTCCCTCCATTTAGATGAAGATATGACAAAAGGAAGGAAGGACACAACAACCCATTCGCATTACAGGTTTAGTTATTCTACCTGATTTACGAGGTTCATTTTGTACAGGCGACCTGCTTACAGGCTGCAAAGCAAAAAGCTCAGCAGCCTTACTCCTGATAGATCCCAAATTACCAGAAGAATGAAGCAGCTAATTAGAATGTCTCTTCCAGATTACATTTAATGCTAAGATTTGAACCTGAAACATAATAACAGCAACTTTACTAACAATAATTCTTTTCAGCCACTTGGGACCATTTCTTAAATTCAGAGCGAGAACATTATCACCAACATCAAGTTGAGTAACATACATAGGCATAGACCTGGACACAGAACATTTAGAAATAACTCAATCTCAGGAAATAACAAATTTACGATTGTTGAGCGCAACAGAGGAAGCAATGTTTGTGACACTATGAGGAATACAATGTGATTGAAATAACGCTTTTGCTAGACGGAATTTGAGCGATTCAGGAGAAGAGAGTTTTTTCAACAGGTCTTCGATGATCCTTACCCCCTCTCAGCTTGACCATTGCTGGCTGGAGAATCGGGCGGATGTGTGAGGTGCTCAATGCCATTAGAAATTAGAAAATCTCTAAAGTCTCGAAATGAAAAGTTAGAAGCATCATCACTTACGAGCACATCATACAACCCGTTTCTGCTGAAAATCATTCTCAAAGCATCAATAGTATCTGACAAACTCGTGGATGGTACAATTTCGCATTCAATATATTTGGATACTGCATCTACAGCAATGAAACCAATTTTATTCTTGTAGAAAAAGTGATCAACATGAATACGTTCAAAAGGACGAGAAGGAGTAGGCCATTCTACGTTTCTAGACTTAGGTTTTGCTCATTTTATTTGGCTTTGAGGGCAACATTTTAAGATATCTTCAATAATTTTATCCATTTCGGGAAACCAAATAACAGATCTGGCCAACGACTTCATGCCACAAATGCCAGGATGTTTATCATGAAATGTATCAAGGACTAAACTACGTAATGACTTGGTAATTAAAATAATTTCTTTATAAAGCATACAACCTTTTATGATAGTCATCTGGGGTAGCAGGTTATTAAATTTAGATAAATCACGATTAGGCTTAGGAGGCATGCCAAACTTTATGAATTGTTTGATAATTCACTCTTCATATCAGTATGAGTTTTTATATTTTCACACGTGATAGGAGTTTTATCGAGAGAGTTCACTGCAAAGATCCGTTCGTACGGTTCTAGTTCTGTTACAGTTGTGGGTAGAGGGAGCCTACTAAGACAATCACTATTTACGTTACATATACCTTTCGAATAGCTGAAAACATAGTCAAACTGAAAAAGTTTGAGAACCCAACTTTGAATACGAGCGGAACAATTGAGAGGTACGCCTTTGCTATGTGCACACAGTTTACAAAGAGGTTTTTGATCGTTAAGAAAAGGAACTTAGCACCAAGAAGAAATTTCTTGAATTTCTGACACTAAAAACAACACTAAGGTTCTCTCTTTCGATGTTAGAATAGTTTCGCTCTGCATTATTTAAAGATATTGAGGCAAATTGAACAGGACACCAATCATGCGAAGATCAACGCGTTGCATGAGTACGGCAGCAAACTTATAGCCAAAACTATCAGTTTCAAGAAGAGGTTCATGGTTGGGGTCAAACAATTTTAGAGGTTTATGCAAATGAAAGATATCCTTGATTATATAGACACTTTTATCCTGTTCTGGAGTCCGCTGGAAAGGTACATCTTTCTTTAGTGGCAAATACAGAGGATGCATGACATGAGATAAGTTAGGTACAAAACGACTATAGAAATTACACAATCCAATGAATGCTTGCAACAGTGAGATTTTTAGGGACAGGAGCAGTGAGAATTGCATCTACTTTCTCTGGCTTAGGGTGAACACCTTTGTTATCGAAAACGTTCCCTAGCTAAAACACATGATCAGGTAGAAAGGCACATTTAAAGAGATTTAAGCGAATTCCAGCATTTTTGAGGACAGACAAGACTTTGTCAAGAACTTCCAAATGAGAATCATAAGAAGAGGTCAAAATGAGTTGATCATCCTGATGCACAATGAAAGTATCGATGCCAGAAAGAGTTTTATTCATGAACGCTTGAAAAATGCCGAGACTTGCACGCAAACCATAAGGTAAGTAATTGTACATATATAGACCTTCTGAGGTGTTAATGGTCGTAAACTTTTTTGATTCTTCGTCCAAAGGGATTTGCTGAAACGGATTTGACAAATCAATTTTGGAGAAAAACTTTGCTCATCAATAACATGCAAGACGGATTGAACGGGATTCAACCAATTGTTAATGGAGGCTGAAAAATTTCCACAGATTCTTACACTGCCGTCAGACTTTACAACATTAACGGTATGAGATGATCATTGGCTATCATACACTTTGGAAATTTTTAATACACTTTAGAAATTTTACCCATACTCTCCAAGCGCTCCAGTTCGGTTTTGACAGAGTCTTTTAGTCATACAGTAGCAGGGCGAGCTATACAAAATAGAGGAACTAAATTAGGCAGCACATCAAGATGAACGGTATCTCTAACGTTAGACTCTGAATCAGATGACAAGTACGAATCATATTTCGAAGACAAGCTTCTCGGCAGGCTACGAGAATCAGTTTTGTTTATAGTGTCGCATTGATCAGGGATGACAACATTTACGTTATGATTAGAACAAATATCTCGGCCAAGTAAGTTGATTCTATCATCTTCCACAATGATGAACTTATGAATAAAACTAACGTCTTTATAACTAATGATTACTGAAGATTGACCAAGCAAATTTACAGAGCCACCACTGTATCCGAGCAATTTATTACACGTAGGATTTATAACAGCATCAACAGCAAGTGCATCACTTTTACGTGTAGTCGAGACCGCACGGCCATTGTCAGGAAGAAATTCAATAGGTTTACCTTTTAAATGGCATTTCAATAACGTAGGCTCTTTAGTAACGGGAATTAGGGTGGGGTTTATTCTAAAAAATGAGAATCATTCAAGTTATTTTTATGGGCAATAGAGAAATTATGAACAGAGTTACCGTCACAAGTATCGTTTCCAGGATTCTGTAGAGTGAATTCATTTTTTCGCTGCAGAGACTAAAGTGAAATCTGTGAGCCTCGCGTTGCCAAATCTTCTCCTCCAACGTTGCCATGGTAACCGCACCGTTCAGGATGCACCATGTGAGCGCGTGCTGTGTAAAATCCTCCACGTGTAGGTGGACGAGGCCGCGCTGCAGTCGTTGTAGATTTTCAAACTTTAGAAATGTGGCCTGGTTTCCCACATGTATTTCATTTAAATTTCAAGCATAGCAATTCTTTGCAAGATGCTTCTGCTTAGCTCCGCAACGAATGCAAATGTAGTTCGGCTGTAGTTTTTCTGTGGTGAAAAACGATGAAGACGAATCCTCACGAATGATTTCGTGAGCATCGGAACTTAACTGTTCGATGAGTTTTGCGTGTTCATTACACTCGTTGAAAGATTTTCGATCACACTTCTGTAGAACTGCACTTTGAATCTTTATAGAAATTCACACACTGCTTCCACTTCAACGTCGAATGGAGGACAGCTAACTGTAGAATACGCCAACTTGAATTCAGAGTACTTATAAAGTTTAAATTCGCGTTGGAGATTCAAAATCTTTGTCGTCTAATATGTTGTGCAGCTTCTTTTCAACACAACAAGAGGTTATTTAGCTGTAGCTGCAAACTACAGGTTCAGTAGCTTTAGACTACAAAGAGAGGAGTAAGGAAACACTGGAAGGCACGTATAAGTGTACGAGGCGGCTGTCGGTTACAGATTTCCTCTCAAAACCAGCCGTGCCCGAAAGTCAGGCAAGAAGAGCGTAATAATACCTTCCGGAGCTCGCAAGAGGAGCGTAACAACAGCTTCCGGAGCTCTTACTCACAAAACCAGTGCCACATTATAACGACGCAAATTTTAAAATACAACAGATGCTTTACTGACATGTAATCTAATTTGTGCATTCTTGGTGTACACAATTATAAAATGGAACTCCCATATGCCCAATTGCATTCTGGAGCATGAATTTTATTGGGAAAATCATAATTTGAGAGGTAAAAATTTGCTCACCTCGGGAATTCATCACCAATTATTACGTTTTGCGTTTCATGCAATGTGAGCACTGATGCACAACTATGATAGAAATTTGGCTTCTATTCAGCAACAGCTTATGAGAAACCTTGAAGGCATCATCAGTTTCAATCATCAATGCAATTCATTTTTTATCACGCTGCCATTTTTGAGATTTTAGGTAATTCAGTCGTATTTTAATTTCATAAGACGGAGTTGGTGGAAGAGGGGGCTGTGTGCCATTTTAAAATTTCAAAGAAATGGTTTTTGTAGTTTTACAATTAATATCGACAACTACTACTAAAATGAGTAGATGTTCGCTTTATGATGAAACATTACTATTTACGGGGTAATGAAAGCTGACAAATGAATTAAATTTTTTATATTGTTACGTTGATCTTTACTTGAAAAAAATTTTATTTACTACAAATTATCATAAAATTATAATCAGATAATATTTTCAACTATATTTATTTTATATATCCGATTTGACAAAAGGAAATGATTTCACCATTAAATGTGAATGAATAAATAGAAGGTATCTGAAGGGCTTTAAACAACTCTTTGAATTCCATTATATCGTCCATCTCATCTTTATCTTCCATAGCAGCTACTGCAGTGTTGCGTGTGGGAAGTAGCGGAAGTTGTAGGTTTGTGCAGTACTGAGCAGCATTTGTGGGCATTAATTTTATTAGTTCCATGGTATCTTTAACTTTTTGTACGGATATTGGAATGCAGCTAGTATATTTTGCCTTCAGTGTTGGTTGCGCTTAGTTAAATTAGTTTTCTCCCTTTCTTCAACGTAACCTTCTTTGTAGTTTACATCAAATATCAACTTTATAGCATCTGAAAACTTGGTATTGCTACTTTTCGCTGAGTAATGTTTTTTATCAAGAGTTCAATTTCAAAAAAGTCAAATTATTTCATTCGTTTTTGTTTCCATGTATCTATTGATATACATCATTTTCGGGCGTTCATGGGTGGAAGCTTAACTTTTAATTTGAATTTCAAAAACGAGTTTGAGAAAGGCTAATGAGCTGCACGCAATTGCTTTCACCCGCATTCTACGAGTAACACTAAAGCAGGCCCTAGACGGTCGACTGATGAAAAACTTCACGCCATTGCTTGAATAAAGCATGATTGATCGTCTAGAACAGCGGTTCTTAACCTGTGGGGAATTCCCCACTGGTTGGGAATAGCGGAGTTGCCAGGTGGGTAATTTGGTGTATTTGTTTCCATTCACAAAAAAGTCTATTTCCAATAACGTTCAAACATGAAATGTTGGACATTGGTTTTTAAAATATCTTAACATTAATATCCTTAGTTGATAATTACACATTGGTTTAGTAATACCCATGTAAAATGTCGAAACAAACAGAAAAAAGATTGACAGAAAAGCAGAACAAAAATGATTAGTTGACAAATACTTTCGTTAGTGCGTACTTATATTTATATAAAAGCGAAAAACGCATTGTTGTATATTAAAATATGCGTCGCTATAATGTGGCACTGGTTTTGAGACTAGGAGCTTCGGGAGCTTTTGTTGTGTCCCTCCTTTAGGAGCTTCGAAAGCTGCTGTCAAGCTTCTCCTTTACGAGCTCTGGAAAGGTATTGTTGTGCGCTTATGCCTGACTTCCGGGAACGGCTGGATTTAAGAGGTAGTCTGTAACCGACAGAGCTCAGTACACTGATACGTGCATACCAGAGTGTTTCCTTACTCCTGCCTTGGTAGTCTAAAGCTACTGAAACTGTAGTTTGCAGCAACAGCTAAATAAACCTCATGTTGTGTTGAAAAAGAAACTACACAACACGCATTCATACACCTTAACATAGAGATCCTTAGTTGTTATTTGCACATGGTTATCGTTATACCCATGTTAATTGTCGAAACAAATGATTCGGAGAAAAGTACGAAAAAAATGCGTTCCCTTTGTTGCGGTAGTCTGATTTTGAAAATGCGTTGAAATACAAATGACTAAGAAAACATAATTCATGTGACGCATTGCTGAAAACCCTCTCGTTAGTGCGTACTTATATTGAAATATGAGCATCCGAACATAGGAACCAGTGATACGAGCATGAGGGATTGATGTTAAAAGTAAAATGAGCAGATTTGATTTATTTTGCGTCTAGAACTATGAGGTCGACATTCGTGATTTGGGACATTTTCTCACACTAACGCATAAACTAGTGTGTCAAATGATGAGCTCGGAGAGACTATGATATTCACCATGACAAAAATTTATATTTCCTACTTACGTTAATAGTACTGACACAAAAAGTTCACCGTAGTCAAAGACATGAAAAGAATTTGTTGTACAATGCTAGCCGTAACATTTTCAACATAACTGGAACCGTACAAAAAGGTAACTACTTGAAATAGTGTTGTCGTAATGTACTCACGAGCGTAAGAAAGTGAAATTGCCTCACAAAACTAACAAGAACAATTTAAGGCTAGAATAAGAAAATGACACAATGATGTTCCATAAAGTTATGACATCCTTCGAATTCATGGCCTCTTAAAATGTTTTGATAAGAATGAAAAAATAAAAAATGCTAAAATACCTCCACATGAACAACTTTCCTTTCTTTGCGTTAATTAATTTGATTTGGAAAATGCAAATAAATATATGTAACGAAGAAAACACAATCCTTGTGACACACAGTTGAAAACACTCTCGTTAGGGCGCACGTGTGTTAGAATATGAGCAAACGAACATAGGAACTAGTATTTGGAAGGATTAATGTTGAGAGTAAAATGGGCAGGTTTAAATTATTTTGCGTCTAAGACTATGAGATCGACATTCAGGACAATTTTTTTCGCTCAAATGAATCGAAAAGCCCAACAAAAATGTCAAGAATTCGATAGTACTCGTATTTCAAAATCTAATACATTACATCCAAATGTTGAGTTATTTACCAAATCACAAGCATTTACAGTTTGTTTTAATAACAAAAATAACCATAATGAGATATTGTGTGTCATGTTAGGGCAAAAGTGACAACACTGCTGGGTTAGGAATGTCACAGATAAGTAAAAGGAAGTTGCTGTTGTGGGGAATGGAAAGTTGGCTCACTAAAAAGTGAGGAATTGGTGAAAAAAAGGTTAAGAACCATTGGTCTAGAAGCTGTTTTGACGATTAAGTCATATGCGTTGACGATGATTGATAAAAAGGTTGAATAACTCAAGCTCAAGCACTGATTCTTGACCGTCAGGGCCAACCTTGATCAAGCATTGCGTTAATTTCCTCTATCTTGGGGCGCACTAAATCCTTTTCTCTATCTTTGGACGTACTAAATTTATTAAAAATCGAAACTCACTTAGTTTATGCTAATAAAGTTTTTAAAGTCGTCTGGTTCCTTTTCGCGCAAAACGTTGAGTAAATGCTCATGAGTGAAGCAATTTCTCATTTTGTACCACTCCCTAGACCATCGTCGTTTCGCTTTACTTGTTATTTTCTGCTTGAGGGCAACTAGAGTTAAAACGAGAAAAGCCAAATCTGTTTTGGAAATTATTCCGAAACACATCACAACAGACTTTCCTCTTCAGAAAGTCAACTAAGAATGGGTTTTGATGAAACCGATTGAAGGATTGATTGAAGGTCGATTACTCTTGCGTCAATCGATTGACAGCATAGCTTGATCAATCAGCTTTATCGTCTAGGGCCTGCTCAAGAAACTGTTGTAATTGTTAATTCTAATCTGCGCTGCGAGCACTGCCGTGTTACTTGCTTCATTTTAATTTTGATAATTTCACATGAATCAGTGTAAATTAAACTCTAATATTTGATACATGTAGAGAAAGGTATTCCACACACTAAACAAAAATATGAAAATATTGCGTAGTGCCCCTTCCACCGAACGCGTCATATGGAGTAAGTTAAGAACAGGCAGCATGTTCAAATTAGGTGACCTGCACATTTTTTGAGATTTTTATGGCAAGTGAAATTTCCATGGCGAGCGTAAAGGGGACGTACCATGAAGCTGGTTAGTGAGCTGTAGCACGACTGTATTGAGATTTATCATTGTGTTATTGAACATTTGTGCCACATTGGTAGTTCCTGTCCTCAAGTCAGCTCCAAAAGAACTTGACTAGACTTTCTTTTAGTGGCTTGAAATTTTTACATGAAACCTCAAATGCCCTCTAAGTAAATTTTTGATGTGTCGAAGCTATTTGATTGTTCACCGCTTTTGTTCTTTCGAGTGCATAATAGCATTGAATTGCAGTTGTGAAAAATATGTATTATCCATGGCTTAATTGCTGGATATTTAAGCTCATGATGGTTAAGAGATATCCAGGGAAATTTTCTGTGATTTACAATTTTGAAATGGTGTAAAGATGTTAACAAAAGTGGAAAAACAAGAGCCGCATGATCCTGCCTTTCTTTATACTTGCTTGCACCTGACTTTCGAGTTCTCCTCTGGCTGCTACAATTTTCCTCATCTCCAGCATAAAAAGTGTCTGAGGGAAGATTTAATTTCTCAATCAGCATCCTTCAATCAATCAACAGGAGATACGACTATTTTATCTATTTGAACTATTATTCCCATAGAAAGATGTGAGGTACCAGGCTGAAAGTTGTGTAGGCCTTGTGTTGCAATAAGTTTTTTATCTCATTATGGACCACCTCTGTTGTCCTGTTTTTTATCACTTCTGTCAGTCTTTAACTTTTACCTTGTACCATTAACCTAACTTTCTATTTCTGTGTGCGTGAACCTTGTGCATAGATTCCAAATTCTCTCAACTTCATGCTACATGGTGCCTTACTTGGCTCTGTGGAACTCCTATGTTGCACTTAAGGAGCCTGAAACCGTGGAATCTAACCTCTAATTTTCCGTTCCGCTAACTTCATACTAAATACTTTCATCTATTTGAAACACTCGTTACATTTTTGAAAACTTGAACTATCAAATAAATTTTTCCCGACATTGCACTTAGTAGTTTTTTTTTCATTATTTTCTGTATTGAAGATGAAATGAAACAAACCTTAATTTTGTATAAAATTTCAGCTGCTAGGCCATTGCTAGTTTGTCAACCAGAAACCTTTCCTCATACCCTCCTGTTAATATTCACTTTCATTGTATAAAAATGTCTTGCATAGTGTGAAGGACTTGTGTCTTTTAAGAGGTGCAAAAAAATAGGCAAGAAGTTTAGATTAGTAAAGCTTATCTAAAATATGCTGTTGAGACAGATGTCCCAAGTGAGATAGTATTAAATTGGCTCAGAAATAAAGAGGCTTTCTGGATTTGCATCTTACGTGCCCACTTTGGTTCTTTCAGTTTTATTGGAATCACTCTATTTTTTGTCTTCTTCCATCCTAACTTGCTGTTTCTCTGCACAAGGAATCCAGTGTGGGAACCCGCTTCGTGCAGGTTTGCTAGTTTTCCATAATCTATACATTTTTCATTATGTTTGCTTTATTGAGATTGCCTTTGTTGTGGCTAGGGAGTCGTAAATGTACAGTCATACCTCACCTTACGAAATTAATTCATTCCAGAAGTGGTTTCGTATCATGAATTGTTCGTAAGTAGAATCGCATTTTACACATAAGAAGCCTGATTTGTTCCTAGGCCCCCAATACTACCCCCTAAACCCTCTAAGGAATTGAAAAGTATACCAGTTTTGTATGAAATATGTTTTAAAATAAAAGAAAACTATGGTAGACCTGTTGACGAATTTCGACCGTATTCCTTTGCGATATCACTCAACCGCATGCCCCTTTCAAATTTTTTATGATCTCCTGTTTTCCTTTTATGGATAAAAGAGCTCGCTTATTCTTTTCACTCGCACCGGGAATCTCTTTCTTGGGGCCCATGATAAATAACGAAGAATAAAGTTGCAATTAGCACCCTTAAAAACTCACGAAAGATCAGTAACTCTCGCCTTGACGCGTGTTAGAACTCCGTGAGGAACGAGTGTAAAGGCATACTAAAAGCATCATTGGTATCATGCATGGAGATGCAGCTTCTTCCTATCCAATGGGAGGCCAGCGAGGTGTAGGGAGAGAGCCAAGGAGAGAACAAGTCTATCTCTTCTATTTCAAAATAAAATACAACATGTTACGAGTGTATTCCCGTTTCAGAGGGTTCGGGTGGCTGCAAAGCCGATTGTGCATTATTTAAATTTTGAGATTTCGTATTTCATAATTTGAACTTTCTTTTGTATCCAGAGACGGGAATTTTACGCAAAGGCGTTTCGTAACTTGGATCATTCGTAAGTTGAGTCTTTCGTAAGGTAAGATGTGAATGTATTAACATAGTAATATAAATTCTGAAAGCCGTAAGGGTTGTATTGGCCTTAAAAAGCAACAGTGAAAAATGTAATTTTTTTCTTGCTGAAACTTCTTGTGTCGAAACTACTTTTTTTATGGTGATTTCCAATTTTCATAATTCAGCTGTTGATAGATATTCCTGTGATTAATATGATGTACCTATTTTCACAGATGAATTTTGAATTTCTACTATTGTTATACTTCGTGTTTGCATCGTATTTCACAAAAATTTTGCACATTAATTTAAAACACCATTGGTTCGTTCAGGAGGTTTGATGTAGAAGCAATTTTTTGTTCAATTTTTTTTGATGAATCAAGGATTTGTAAGTTTTGATTGCCTGTGTGAGCGCTCTATTTAATAGCCAGTGTGGCATCATAAAAAAGATTTATATTCCTCTTATCCTCTTGGTAATATATTGGTGTACAAATATGAAGAAGTTTATGAGATGTGCCCGGATGCACAGACTCCAATATCGCAGGATTTCTACCCAGCCCACCCCTCTCCCTCCATCTCCGAGCAGCTACAGAAATGTTAGGTTAAGATAATTTAGGTTAGGTTAAGTTAACTTAAGTTAGGTTAAGTAGGTTGGGTTAAGTTAAGTTAGGTTGGGTTAGGTTAGGCCAAGTTCAGTTAGTTTAAGATTAAGTTAAAAAAGTTTAAAAATGCCTGTTCTTGAGTGCCGAGATGGAGGGTCGAATGGCCAAACACCTGCGGTCGTTGTCATAACTTATTATAATGATTTAATGAAGATTAATTTTTGTATTCCACTGTACTATCCACTTACTAAGTACTTGTAGTGTTTATAATGCAGTGATTAATAATAACTGTATAACGAACAGATTGGTTAGTAAACCTCAGTATTACTACATAGTTAAATAATTGGCGCGAATGGCAACTTGATGTAGCTACTCGGAGGTGGAGGGAGAGGGGTGGGCGGTGTAGAAATCCTGCGAGACTGGAGTCTATGCCCGGCAGCACCCACGTCAAGTTCGCACATTTTCATGTGCGTGTGTTGCAGCGTCCGTATGCGTGAAGGATGCGTCTTGTCCACTGGTCCAGAGTTATCTCATTGCCAGAAGTCGCTGTATCGTCTATAATGCGTTACGAGATGTCGCAATGCAGTTAGATTATGCACTTACCTGCATCGTACATCGTACAGGTCGCTTGCTGACTTCTACTCATTCTAGCATAATACAACATTGTAGTATTGGTTCCTGTGAACAGATTATTGACATTAGCAAATTTAAAATATTAGATACTTGTACCGCCAACTTAGACCTGCGTATTTTAGCGTCATTATTCATTCACAAACTCAAATTTCTCTCAATGAAATGAAGAGTGCATACCCTCTGAAAATAATCAACCGATAAATTATTATTATCATTTATATATTTTTTTGTGCTTATATTCTGCGCTTCTGTAATTTGGGGTGGACAGACTTGTCTATTATTATTTTTGTGGACTTTTTGTTGAGAATGAGCCAAGACTCGAAACGTTCAAAGTGAATGCTTTTAAAGCACTTCTTCTCCATTTCTTTCACTGTAAATAATGAATTATTAAAAAATCAAATAAATAATGAAATAATGTATCACATATTGAAATAAATATTATTACCTGTAATTGTCTTTAATTTATAATACACTTTTTATAACTCGTGAAGTTTTGCAAAGGACATTAAATATCGTCTAATATTTTATGGTTGTCACGTAGAGGCAGAAAAAATGAACAAACTTTGTAGTATTGAGAAGTGTGGCCACAAGTATAAATATTCATCTAAAAACTGTCTCATTATTGCCAGCGCAACTGAAAAGAATTCCGCGTTGATGAAGCATTATCCTTGTATGTCATATCTGACTGGGGAAGTGGTTTGTTCAGAGGCTGTACACAATTTCCTGACTCAAACGAAAAAGTGCAATGTTTGTGATGAAATCTAGAGCATTTATTACTTGGTGTGTAAGCGTTAAGTTTCCTTTGTCCCCAATGTGAGCATAGATGCTCTTTTATTTTGCAATTTACGACCAAAATTTTATTAACGAAAGGGAAGTGACAATTAATTATACTGATATGAGCACATGAAATTTTTTAGTCAAATATTTTAGGTAAGGTAATCGTATTCAATTGGCGTAAATATGCAAAATATGCAACTTTCAAAACGCTTCAGCACTAGAATAATTTTTTATTCAATTGATATTGCACTTGGTAATTTCTCAAATTAACTACCAATTTATAATAGTAACTAAATGAGATTTGTATTGTTAACACTACATTGTGACATACGAACAATACATTATGACATGCGGTAATATCGCAGTAACTGCGCTGTTATTTGGTTTAACTCATTGTATAATATGTGTCATTTAAAACGGCTGTAACTTTCAAATGTAAAATAAAACACAATGTTTTTCATTTTATTATTAAATGATACTAATAATAAATGTTCGCACTAGAGTTAAGTCACACAGCGACGTGTGGCAGCTGATGAAGTGCGCATGGCAGTAACTCATATTATAATGTTTGTCGTTTAAAACTGCAGTGACTTTTAATTGTAAAATGAAACATAATGTATTTTATTTTATCATTAAATGATACTTATATGACAGAGCTATAGAATAATGAATGTTCGCACTAGAGTTATGTCACACAGCGACATGTGGCAGCTGTTGAAATGCGCATGGTAGTGATTCTGGGTGGTGGTGACGAGCCATATACGTACACGGACTAGCGCACGCACACGCAGAATGTGCGAACTTGACGTGGGTGCTGCCCGGCAAGATGAATCCATCAACGCAAGAGGGCTGCTTGCCAGCCGAATGACTCCTTGAGTGTTCCTCTTTACCATTTTTGTCTAATTCGTTCAGTATTCCAACCTCTCTAGGTATATAGGATGTGTAGTTTTAGGTTGTAGTCGACGTAACTCTCGTATTACGGAATGTAGGATGAATGTTTTTCATTATTCTTTATTGACAGAAAATTTGTCGGAAAATAGAGAGAGAGAGAGAAACAGAAAAGAGGATTGCTTGAAAAGACGATTAATTCCAAAGATATAGATGCACATTTATAACTAAATTTTACTTTAAGGCAACGCTTACCAAAGATAATTAATTGATTGTGACGACCGAAGTAAATACTTAAATCATATTATTTGACAACTGTTATGATTGGGACTCGATATATCCTACCGATGTTACTTCATTGTCATGACCTCTTCTTGTTAATCTTACTGACGTTGCATCATACGTCGTAATCAATATTTATTTGACAGAATCATATTCTTCTAGAGATTATTTTTCAGCCACCGCTTAAAAGGGAATATTTTACGTTAATGAGAATCGATATCATAACCTGAATGAACAAGTTATGTGAATGTTAGCAATTAGTTATGATGGGGTGAACAGTTAGCAAATTTTAAGCGCACGTTATCGTAAGTATGTTATAAACGTGTAACAAGCGTGGCTTAATGATGTAATCATCGATTCAAATAGTCATCTTTCCGTCTCTCTCTCAATCTCTCTTCCGTCAACCTTCCTCGCAACAAGGACAATGAAAGGCATCTATTATATCTTCCACTCGCTGTTTGATAATTTTGTCAACTATTACATTAAATAAGCACCTACATACATACATACATACATACATACCTAGAGGGATTGGAATACGGGGACCTTTAAACGCAAACATAATAAGAGAGGAATACTCATCTTGGGTAGGTGTGACTCGGTTGACAGGTGAGCCTCTCGTGATGGCGGCGCCATCTTGCCGGGATTCTGATATTACGATCGCGACACATGAATGACGTGGTATATCAATGGAGCGCAATTCATCACTTTAATTACAAGGGCTTATTCAGTGAATTAATGGTCGAAAATAGTTGATTAGGTTTGAGCCCGAGTTAGATCAAGAATAAATTAATGCTCCCGGTCCAAATGGACCGGAGGCGTGCGTGCCTGCCTGCAACTCGGTCACACGCTATATTGGCTGGCGTTGACTGACATCCTTCCTGAGGGAAAGCGTCTATCGCATACGTTCGGACGAAAGTTGAAATACCGATTATTAAATATGAAAATGGCACATGAGAAATACTAACGGGAGCTTTTTCCTAAAGCAATTAAAATATATCGTATAATCAATTCTATAGGTAAAGGTGAATCGAAATCCCTCTTTATGCAATATTAACATTGAGAATATGTAACATGAAATTGTAAGTTGAGCGTCGTGGCATCCTCTGGCGGCGTCTCCACATCGTCCCTATGGCGTCCTGACAGGCCGATGTTTCTGGAATATCATAGATGTCTCAAAGTTCTCACTGACGATAGATTCTTTGAAGGCCGCAGCCTTTTGGGTCTTGACCAAATGGAATGGAATGGAATTTGGAATGATGCGCTGACCAGCCGTATTTCCCTGTTCCTAGCGTTAATTCCTGCATCTAATTAACCTGCATCTAATCGTTGAGCTTCTGTCGATCACTTTTCAATGTTATTTGGAAACTCGTTGAAAATTAGCCTTTTGGTAGAGGCAGCTTAAACAACTAACCTTGTCCTTCAATAGCTACCCGAATCCAGGTAACTCCACGGAAGTTAATGTTGATCCAGTAAGTTAATGCTTGCTCATGATCCTGGAAGCAATCATTTGTAGAAATGTTTATTCCAGTAAGTGCTTTACGTGGAACATCTTGTTTTAATTAACGTAAATAATGCAAATTAACGTAAATAATGACCCCTTTTTAATTGTGGTGATAGAACTTCAACTCGGTGGTCCAATAATATATTAGCCATGCCCTGCTGTGCGTGTTTCGTTACAGACTTGGGTGTTGTGACCGGAGAGGAAGACATGCAGTCACCTTGCCTCGTTAGGTTGGGTGCTGAAAGCTCTTGTGCAGCCGCTTGGACACTTATTCCGGTCGTGATGAGGCTATCAGTTACTCTGAGATTTCTGTTCGACAGAATTGTCCTTACATGTATTTCTTGCCCAATTTACGACGGATTATGGCTCCTGGTAATCAATGAATCGTGCTTGTTTCTCCAGGTCAGGATGATGGTGGGGGAGAACGAGGAGGAGTGCGTGAACAGCCACATTACGGGTGCTGTGGTGAGCGTGAGGAAGAAGGCGGACTGCATCTGCTTGTGGTGTGCCCCCAATCAGAAGCCTGAGGTCACGCTTAAAGTCGGATGAGTTGCGGGCTGCGCAGCGTATGTTATTTATTTTATTGTGCGTAAAAAGTTTACTTGCCTCTGGTGTACGCTCCGCTTTTTTATTACTTTCCTCTCAATGTAAAAAATACCAAGTTCGCTCATAGTTTTCAACTTTAGGGTAAACATTTGGACCGCAGTGAAATATCGTCTACAGGTCTTGAATTACCCTGTGCTTCTCGCTTTTGGGATAGCGTGTGTTTGCAACCTGACATGGCCCAAATACTAATACCTCTTCGACCTGATGGTCATTTGCAGCAATGTAATTATCACCACCAGAGCACCGTCGGAAGGATATAAATAAATTGTAACTATTAGAATTAGAGCTCCCAGGAGTAAGATGCTAAGTTCCAAGCTGAAGGTTAGGTAGGCCTTCTTTCTATAAAATAGGCAAATTGATTGTTTTGTTTTGTTACGACCCTGTCTCGAGACGTAATTAAGTTTACGCTTTAGACGTCTACGTAGAAGGGGTTCAAACCGTCAGATAGAAAGAGAAGAAAGCATCAAAATTAAAGATGAAAGGTACACAGCAAGAGGAAATTAATACAGACGCCAATGAGGCACACAATATAGTTTACCTGAAGGAAACCCATCAAATCATGAATTTGCACTTAGTGCAGTTTCAAATTGCATTAAGAGCGCAATTTTATAAATTCTATGGTTCATCTTTGTTGTATCTCGCAGTGAGCCTTGCAAGGCCGGCGCCGCCGGATGTCTTTATTGCACCTGGGTTTAGTCATAAACGGCCGAAACTGACCGACGGAAGTCCTTTATGGTGCCTTGCCTCTGCCACGCTTTACAACCACCGGAAAGTCCTTGTTCCACTTCCGGGCACGACTAGTTTTAAGGAAGGTCTGTTACCGATCTAACCAGTACATTATTAGGAGCCTTGCTGTGCGTATACTTATCCTTCTCCCGAGTTTGCGGCTTAGGGAACTGAAGTAAAGTTAAAGCTTCTGCTACAAGACCTCTAGTAGTACCGATAGTACGACACTACAAATTGGCGACGAAGACTTCGAATCTCCCAAGTGAATTTGAACTTTACAAGTGCTCTGAAACCAATTCTACATTTAGCTGTCCTCCATTTGACATTGAAGTGGAAACAGTGTGTGAATTTCTACAACGTTTAAACGCACAGTGTGCAGACGCTCTTCAGAAGGCGGGAAACAATGGAGTAAGAAAGCTAGTATTTTAGTTAAAGCCTTGCCTGTAAACATCATTACTGATCTACAACGAAGAAGTAAACCTACGTTACTCTCTGATGCTACGTATGATGAACTAGAAGAAAAGTTAATACAGCAATTTGAAATCAAGAAATCCATTGTGGACGCATCAGTTACATTTCTAAACATAAAGCAAGCTGTTAATGAATCCACTGAAAGTTTTGCTAAAACGTTCAATAACCTAGCATCTATGTGCAACTACGAAAATTGCTGTCGCGATCGTCCATTGAGAGATGCCTTTGTGGCTGGTCTACATTCAGCGCAAATTCTCAGTGCAGTTCTACAGAAGTGTGACGGAAAAACATTCAACGAATGTGTTGAGCGTGCAAAACTCATCGAACAGTTAAGTTCCGATGCGCAAGATATTATTCGTGAGGATTCATATTCATCGTTTTTCACAACAGAAAAATTACAGCCGAACTACACATGCATCCGTTGCGGAGCTAAGCAAAAGCATCTTGCAAAGAATTGCGATGCATTGAAACTGGAGTTGGGACTGAAGTTGAAGACATTGTACATGTGGGAAGACAGGCCACATTTCTAAAGTTTGCAAATCTACGACGGCAGCACGGCCTTCTCCAGCGGAGCCTACACGAAGAGAACCTACACGAAGGGGACCTACACGAAGAGAAATGCACGCAGCCCGCACTTAGTGCAGCCGGAAAGAAGTGATTATCATTGCAACATCGGAAAAGAAGATGGGTCAATGAAGAGTTCACGTGAACCTCCACAGCGGAAGAACGAAGTTGTTCTACAAAACCCTAGGAACGACAACGGTGACGGTAATTTCTCTGATAATCACTTGAATGATTCTCATTTTTTAGAGTAAACACCACTGTAATTCCCGTTACAAAAGAGCCTGCTATGTTAACATGCAACTTGAATTGTAAACCTGTTGAATTTCTGCTTGATAATGGTAGTGCAGTCTCAACTATACGTAAAAGAGATGCACTTGCAGTTGGTGCTGTTAAAGTCCTACGTGTAGCAAAGTGCTCGGATACAGTGGTGGCTCTGTAAATTTGCTTGGTCAATCTTCAATAATCATTAGTTATAAAGACGTCAGTTTTAATCATAAATTTCTCATTGTGGTTGATGATTGAATCAACTTGCTTGGCCGAGATATTTGTTCTAAGCTCAACGTAAATGTTGTCATTCCTGATAAATACGACACTATAAACAAACCGGATTGCCATAGGTTGCCGAGAAGCTTGTCATTGAAATATAATTCGTACTTATCATCTGATTCACAGTCTAACGTTAAAGATACCGTTCATCTTGATGTGTTGCCTAATGCAGTTCCTGTATTTTGTAAAGCACGCCCTGTTCCTGTAAGACTAAAAGACTCTGTCAAAGCCGAGCTGGAGTGCTTGCAGAGTGTGGGTAAAATTTCTACAGTGTATGATAGCCAATGGGCATCTCCTACCGTCAATGTTCTTAAAGTCTGACGGCAGTGTGAGAATCTGTGGAGATTTTTCAGCCTCCATTAACAATTTTCTGAATCCAGTTCAATCTGTTCTACCTGTCATTGATGATGTAATTTCTCAAGTCGGAGGCGCGAAGTTTTTCTCCAAAATTGATCTGTCAAATGCATTTCTGTAAACTCCGTTGGACGAAGAGTCAAAAAAGTTTACGACCATTAACACCTCGGAAAGTCTATTTATGTACAATTACTTACCTTATGGATTGCGTGAAAGCCCTGACATTTTTCAAGCGTTCATGAATAGGACTCTTTCTGGCATCGATAACATCATTGTGTACCAGGATGATCTACTAATTTTTACCTCTTCCTATGATGCTCATTTGGAAGTTCTTGACAAAGTGTTGTCTGTCCCCAAAAATGCTGGAATTCGCTTAAATCTTTCTAAATGTGCCTTTTTAACTGATCGTGTGTCGTATCTAGGCTACGTTTTCGATAACAGAGGTGTTCACCCTAATTCTGAGAAAGTAGACGCAGTTCTCAATGCTCCTGCTCCCAAAAATCTCAAACAGTTGCAACCTTTCATTGAATTGTGTAATTCTACAGTCGTTTTGTACTCAATTTTTCTCTTGTCATGCATCCTCTGTATTCGCTACTTAGGAAAGATGTACCTTTCCGGTGGACTCTAAAGCAGGATAAAAGTGTCCAAATAATCAAGGATATCTTTCGTTCGCATAAGCCTCTAAAATTGTTTGATCCCAACCATGAAACTCTCCTTGACACGGATAGTTCTGGTTATGGGGTTGCTGCCGTACTCATGCAACGCGTTTTTCCTTCTCATGATTGGTGTCCTGCTCAATTTGCTTCTAGATTTCTAAATAATGCAAAGCGAAACTATTCTAACATCGAAAGAGAGAGTCTTAGTGTTGTCTTCGGTGTTGAAAAATTCAAGAAATTTCTTCATGGTGCTAAGTTTATTATTCATAACGATTAAAAACCTCTTTGTAAACTTTTTGCACATAACAAAGGTGTACCTCTCAATTGTTCCGCTCGTATTCAACGATGGGCTCTCAGACTATCCCAGTTTGGCTATGTTTTCAACTACTCGAAAGGCAAATGTAACGTAAATGGCGATTGTCTTAGTAGGCTTCCTCTACCCACAACGGTAACAGAGCTAGAACCGTATGAAATGATCTTTGCAGTGAAAGCTCTCGGGAAAACTCCAGTTACGTGTGAAAATATAAAATACTCACACTGATGCGGATAGTGAACTATGTCAACTCAAACAATACATAAAGTTTGGCATGCCTCCTAAACCTAATCCTAATTTGTCTAAATTTATGAATCTGCTACCTCAGATGACCATCGTGAAAGGTTGTATACTTTATAAAGAAAGGGTTTTAATTCCCAAGTTATTACGGAGTTTAGTTCTTGAAACATTTCATGATGGACATCCTGGCATTTGTGGCATGAAGTCGTTGGCCAGTTCTGTTATTTGGTTTCCCGGAATGGACAAAACTATTGAAGACATTGTAAAAAGTTGCCCTCAATGTCAATTAAATCGAGCAAAACCAAAGTCTAAATATGTAGAATGGCCCACTCCTTCTCGTCCTTTTGAACGTATGCAAGTTGATCACTTTTTCTACGAGAATAAAATTGTTTTCATTGCTGTAGATACATTGTCTAAATATATAGAACACGAAATTGTACCATCCACGAGTGTATCAGATACTGTCGATGCTTTGAGAATGATTTTCAGCAGAAACGGGTTGTGTGATGTGCTCGTAAGTGACAATGCTTCTAACTTTTCATCTAAATACTTTAAAGATTTTCTAATTTCCAACAGCATTGAGCACCTCACACCTCCGCCCTACTCTCCAGCAAGCAATGGTCAGGCTGAGAGGAGGGTAAGAGTCATTAAAGACCTGGTGAAAAAACTCTCTTCTTCCGAATCGCTTAATTCACGTCTTGCAAAATCGTTATTTCAATCACATTGCATTCCTCATAGTGTCACAAAAATTGCTCCCTCTGTTGCGCTGAACAATCGTAAATTTGTTACTTCTAGAGATAGAATTCATCCTAAATACTCTGTGTCCAGGTCTAAGCCAATGTATGTGACTCAATTTGATGTCGGTGATCATGTTCTTGCTCTGAATTCAAGAGATGGTCCCAAGTGGCTGAAGGGAATTATTGTTGGTAAAGTTGCTGTTAATATCTTTCATCTTCAAATCTTAGCATTAAATGTAATTTGGAAGAGACATTCAAATCAGCTACTTCATTCTTCTAGTAATTTGGGATCTTTCAGTAACAAGGCGGCTGAACCTTCTACTTTACAGCCTGTTAACAGTTCACCTGTACAAAATGAACCGCGTAGATCAGGTAGAATAACTAAACCTGTAATGCGAATGGGTTGTTGAGTTATGCCTTCAGTTTTTCATATATTCATCTAAAGGGAGGGAAATTGTTGTATATCGCAGTGAGCCTTGCAAGGCCGGCACCGCCGGATGTCTTGATTGCACTTGGGTTTAGTCATAAACGGCCGGAACTGACCGACGGAAGTCCTTTATGGTGCCTTGCCTCTGCCACGCTTTACAACCACCGGAAAGTCCTTGTTCCACTTCCGGGCACGACTAGTTTTAAGGAAGGTCTGTTACCGATCTAAGCAGTACATTATTAGGAGCCTTGCTGTGCGTATACTTACCCTTCTCTTGAGTTTGCGGCTTAGGGAACTGAAGTGAAGTTAAAGCTTCTGCTACAATACCTCTAGTAGTGCTGATAGTGCGACACTACAATCTTGCAAATTGCACCAAAAGTGCACTTGGATGTTTCCGTAGAATGAGCGCTCCTTGTTTCTTATCTGAGTGTTTTTTAAACGTGGTTATAAATATCTCTGAACTTTGTGGAGTATTTATATCTTCTTTTCTGAATTTTTGGCGATGTGTTTTGTCCGAATACCATTTTCGTCAAATGAGCTACAAGGTATTGCGTGATTCTTTCGCGCGAGCAAACATGCATCATTTTCGAAATGCTTCGTTTAATATTTTTTTTAATCGATTTTCCGTAAGCTCTAAGGAATCATTCATAAGCTACAATAAAGTGAAAAGCGGGCCTAATTACGAACGGGGGAAAGCTTCACCCCGAAGCATTGAGGGTGAAGTGAGAGAGGCGTGTCCTCAAGCGTGGGGGTAAATTGGGGGATAAATTCCTTGTACGAACTTACATAGACTTTGAAACGTTAATTGAAGCTTGAAATGTTACTAATAGGTATAGTAAGTAAATTAAAACGAACAAAATGTTAAGAAACAAGGGGAGTTAAGGTGTGTGAAAGGTATTTAGAACAGTGTGCGGAAGAATCGGTGGCTCACTAGAGGTTTCCGACCAGTACGTGGAATAAGGGGGTAAGGCCGCAGCACTTTTGAACGTATACAAACTAGCCAACAGGAGCTTGGGAATTTTTTGAGAGAAGGGTGGCGCGCAGTCAAAAAATGGAAAGGACTGCAACATACATAAAGCAGCGTAAGTTAGAGAAGGCCTGCTTTTTGCGTAAGATGTTGGTAGTGTCGGACAGTACTCCCATCAACGAGATGTAGAACTGTAATTTGGAATCAAAGAGAGGTACGTTATTAACTGACGTGTTGTGAGAACTTACTTCAGGAAGTAAGTTGTTCGGGATATGTTATATATTTTAAATGTTGGGGGAAATATGATTACCACATAATATTTCAAAGCCGCTTTGAGTGGGTGACGCCATCTTGAATTAGTTCAAAGTCAGGGACTTCGTTCACGTTTTTAATGAGTTACTAGTGCGTGAACGAGTTACCATGTGCAGTCGTGATCCAAATTTAAGGTGAATCTCGATTAAATCATGTTAATTGAGTTAGAATTGTTTTAATCAACCGTTAAATAATGGGAAATAAACCTAGAGGGAATGTATAATAGAAGCAATTTATTGTTCTCAGGAAGGGTGGGCTCCTCTCTCGCTGGGTCACTCACACGCTCGTCGTTTTTCGACGGATGTTCCCAATGGGGTTAATTGCTGAGTAGAAGGCAGAGAACGACGTATGCCATGATTGAGGGGCAAGATGATGGCAGGATATCAGAACTCACCTGTAGATCGAGGGAAGAAGTCAGACATTCAGCGACAAAATAAGAGGGCTGCGAGTTTAAACCACAAGATTAGGGGAGCGGTTGTGAGATCAGGCCAAAAAAATGGAGTTCGCATCGAAATTCGAGCGAGTAGATAAATCTGACGCCGTCATACAGTGCGGCTTATATAAAAAGTGCTACCAATAAAAATGCGACCGACATGGCAAGGCTCTTGAAGAAGCATTCAGTGTACAGTGCATGTCAGTTCCATCTAAATAGGAAGTGATGTGTGCAATATCATAAAGTGCCGGATACATAGCTGTTTGAATTTCATCATCGTCGGGTAATGTTAGAATTAGTCATGTGTATCTTTAGTGCCATCGATTTCATGCATTATCGCTCCCACAGTCATATCGTGCTCAACCCCAGCATTTGATTAGTGCTGTTTGTGTGAGCCACTCAAAATTTGATATAACACTTGCATGTGACCTTAATTAAATAAAAAACAATAAGCGTGCGGTAGTCATTATTGTCCCACGTTGAGCAAATCGTAGATGACGAAGAATACTCTCTGTTTCTATTTTTATCTGTTTTTCATTTCCTCTCGCTGTGTAACTGTCATTTCTAATTATTACGCTTTCTTCTCATACTATCTGAAGGTTTCAGCCCCTTCTGCGTAGACGTTTAAAGCGTAAGCCTTTAAGCACATCGGGAAAATTAGGATGAAAGGTACACAGCAAGAGGAAATAAGACAAATGAAAATAGAAACTGAGTGTTCTACTTCCTCTGCGATTTGCTCAACATGGGATAATAATGACTATCGCACGATTATTGATTTTTTTTTAAATTAATTAATTTAAAAAGCTGTATCGAGGTGAGCTCGTATTTAACCCCCTCAGGGGGATACAACTATTGTATCTATGGGAACTAGCGCTCCCAGGGGGACAATGTGAGGGCCCTAGCTAACGGTTAACGCAACGAAAACGCAACGAAAACGCAACGCAACGAAAACGCAACGCAACGAAAACGCAACGCAACGAAAACGCAACGCAACGAAAACGCAACGCAACGCAACGAAAACGCAACGCAACGAAAACGCTGTTTACGAGCTAATTACTGGCAAAACCTCGTCAACTAACCTATATCCGGAAATTATGGACAGAATTCAAGATCACGACGTATACAATGCAATGATCCCCTAAAAATATTTGTTATGTAACTTTGGCACACTGCCAAAGCGACAGCTAAATAGTCCTGGACCGAAGCTGTCGTTAAATGAGTTTACTTACTTACTTACTTTAACGATGGTACACCTTTGCTCTTCAATTGCGTTTTCTGTCTTCTAGAACATTTCAGGACAAAATTCCTCTCTTCCAAGCCAAGTTAGTTTCCTGCCATGCATGATGTGATGAATTGAATACACCTGCAATTCAAAAAAGAAAGCATTTTCATGACCTACTAATTTTGTCGTTTCTATGCGCAAGGAATCTTGTGTGGGAACTCACTACTGCATTGATTCTCCATTCTCTTCATTCCATACCAGATGATGCGTAATCTCTAATTCTTTTGCGAACACTTTTATTGTTGGGAAGTCTCAAAAGAGGTGAAAATGAAAAGTGCTAAAACAAGCGCTTTTCTTATGAACAAGAGCGGACGACTAGAAGTTCATGTATAATGCGCCATTTTGTTGTCTGTTGTTGGTTGGTTCTCAGTGGAATAATTTTGATTGTTTGGTTGCTTCCTCAGGTAAGCCATGAAGAACGCTTTGGCGCTGCCCCAGCACGTGCCTGTTGAATTCACGATTCACTCGAACAAGAGCGGCAGCCGAAGCAGCAAGAGGATCGTGTACACCGTGTAAATCATACCGCATCTCTCCCTGCACTCGTTCGTAGACTTCGTTCTGTCGAGCTCTAATTTTTGGTTCTGCGTTTCTACGTGGAGTTTCTTACGGTTATTTACTATCTTGGGATGAATTCACATTTATGTTTCTTTTTGCGATTGCCCTTATCAGGCTGTGATTTTTGTTTGGTTTTCCTCGATTCAAACAGGTTCTGTCATTCTAGCTAGGTAATCTAAAATTCTTCGGAAATACCTAGGTGTTGTTTTTTTCTGATGTTGGCATCGCTTTTCAAAATGTGGGGTGGGCTTCAACCTATAGTAATTCTTAGCAATTAGGAAACTGTTTGGTTGACGAAGAATCAAAGATTGTAACAAACTTTCTAATGTTATTTATCCTATTGTTCACACTAGGCATTCAATAAATTCGTTATTTTCTCGTAGCATGTAAAATTTTACCCTAAAATTTCTTTTCCTAAACTCGTAGGGATCGCTTAGAAGGCTCTAAACATTATTTCGTAGCAGTATGACTCTCTGTGGTGAAATATCACAGTGTAAGGTGTAATGACATCGGTCCGACTTTCTTCTTGTGAAATTGTACTCCTTAGCCTCTACCTCGGAGCTCGTAACGTTGTGCCGCATATGCTTGCCGCCCTGCACTACAGGTGAATATCGAAATAGTTAATCGTGAAGTGTACTGCTGCGATTTATCTGTGCTTATAATTCTTGGTGAAATAGTGTAGGTGTTATAGTTTATATTCTTGTTGCGTGATTTATCTTTTCCGCTAGTCGTACTTGATTTCTTTTAAGAGTAGTTTCTGTTCATCTGCCCAACAGGCCAGATCGTTGCAATTGCGCCTTAACCTAAATTGCAATTCAGAACCGTTTAAGTGTAGTTTTTGTACTGGCCAGACCAGGGTTGCGGAGTCGGAGTCGGAGTCGGGAGTCGGAGTCGCCGGAGTCGCACGTTTTAGGGTGGAGTTGGAGTCGGAGTCGCTTTTCTGAATGTGTGTGGAGTCGGAGTCGGAGTCGTATTTTCGAATGTGGTGGAGTCGGAGTCGGAGTCGGAGTCGGAGTCGTTCATTTGGATGTGGTGGAGTCGAGGTGGGAGTCGCCATTTTTTGGGGTCTTCGATTCTGATTTTTGCAAAAATTATTCATAACTGTTTAAAACCGAAAGTAAACAAAACAGAGCTAAATTACTTTACTGAAAACTACAAAAATACGCAATGTCTTTACTGATTATTTTGTTCGAGGTTCGAAACAGCGTATTTATACATATCACTTAATACGATCAATGGTCATTGATATCAATGGTCATTGTGGATTCGCACACATATATCTGTGATACCCACGAGTGCTAAGTATAATTTTCGTACTAGCAATAATGCATATATTATAGTGAAAAAGTCGGAATTAATAATTGAAAGCATCGAAAATTCATTCTGTTTGTTTCTGTTTCTTTCATTTCCACTTCAATTAATACATAGGATCTAGAAACTAGTAGTTAATGTGCTGCAATTTACTAGCA
>JACJUY010001378.1:15124-31897 GCA_014220935.1 Platorchestia sp. MABIK | reverse complement strand
AGCTTAAACATGGCTTTACCATGATTTCCCATGCTATTCTATGGCTTTCCTATACTTTTTTAAGTCTCAACTGCTGATATTCTATTCAACCTAATCGATCCTAACCAACTATACACGTATCAGTGTATTGTTGAAAGCTCCTGAACTAAAATATTGACATCTGCAGTCATATATTTTTCTTCCGAACACGTGATAGTCTCCGGCGTCTTTCTTGCTGTCGAAGTCTTGCTACTTCTCTCTTGCGGTTGGACACATTTCTATCCATGGTGGCCTCTTTTGCCTGAATTTTATTCTGAAATGTCGTCTATTATCCCTTCGAAGCTTTTTGAGAAAATCAAAATTTTGAAAACAATAACTCAAGTTTCAAAATCTATGGCCTTATACCCAGCCAGGTTACTGGTCGAACGAATTTAAAACATTTTTTTGCATTATCAATTAAAAATATCAAAGCGACATGATGAATTTCAACAGAGAAAGCTCCATAGAAAATTTCTATTCTAAAAATAAGCCGATTGCGTATTGTGGATACCATTATCAAGAGGGGGTATATAATCAAGAGGGGGACGGACGCGGCTACTTTTATAATAGTGATAACCAAGATGTAAAATAACGTTGAGCAATAATATGCCACCTATTCTGCATTGTTACCCTGCATAGTGTAGATACAGAGGAGAAAAGGCGGTGTGCAAATCCTTCCTACCATATCTACATGCATGTATGAGATATCATAAATTTGTGGGTTTTGAGCATAGTAATTGAATAAACTACTGTAATTTCGTTGAATCGAAGCATACTTAAGAATAGATTAAGCTGCTGATACTTATCTATGCTTATCAGGGTATGCACTGCCTACTTTGCCTGCTCAGAAGACACCTGTCAGAAATATGTATATAATAGTGTACACGACCCGTCATAAATGACGGGATTCGATATTGTCGTTATATTAATCTTCCAGATGGGGATAAATTAATCCATCCTAATAATAGCCACGATTAAAATGTTATTCTGCTTGCGCACTGATGAAACTCGTATCACAGATCCGATCATTAAGTATCCTTTCAGAGCGTGAAAGGGACAGACCAACCTACCAAATTTTTTTGTTCAATACTGAATAGTACATTGTAATAACATAGAAGTTATGCACAGGAAATACCCAGATGTATTTATTCATTTATTCGTTTAAGGAGACACTTGGCATTTTATTTTATAAGAATAATCAACGCTATATAGGGTGTTTTTAATGCGGACAAATTACAATCATAGGTGCAAAAACTCAAACTAAATCGATTTTCACGAATGATATAGTGCCAAAACTCCTTGGTTTCCGAGTTATAAAGACTTAAAGAAACTTTAATACTAAAAGTAGGATACCTCGTGCGCGCCAATGTTAACGCTAGTCTTGATAGTTCCGACCGCACAAAAGCAGTTTTTTGTTATTTTAACGATAAAACCTGCAAGCATTTTACAATTACAAAAATTTGCAATTTAAACGTTCGTTAGGAAATTCAGTCATCAATGATAAACGTCAGTAGCTATTGCATTAAATTAATAAAACGTAGAAACATTATTCAATGCTTAATAGCTTGAAACTGCAGATATTTTCCCTAACCGTAAAATGCTTGCAGTTCTCATTGTAAAAATATCAAAAACCTGTTCTAGTAGGGTAGGAACTTCAAGACTTCACCTTCACCTTTTTTACTTTTTCACCCATCAAGACTTCACCTTATTTACTTCAAATTAATCTAAGTCAAGGTCAATTTGATCCAAGTCAAGATCAATTTAATCCAAGTCAAGATCAATTTAATCGGAGTTAAATTCAAGTTAAAACAATCCTAAGTTGAGTTAGGAATTGACGTAATCACTCGTTAATTTGAGCGTTTTTTGTATCAAATATGCCTTTATTTTATGTAATGAGCAAGATAATTGTATTTTTTTCAGCAAAGAATTCATAAAATTTCCGCCGGTGTCCGGTGTAGCGATCTAAAGACAAGCTGTCATAAAATGTGCTAAGTATCCAACATCAGGAGGCAGAGTGTGATTCAGATCTTTGAGCGGCGTAAAAAATTCAAGTCAATCATAAAAACGTTTTATTATACTACTCACCAAAGTTCTTTTAAAATTCTACATATATGGCAGTTTGCATCCATGCAAATATGTATGTTCAAAAGGTAATTTTATGTTACACATATACATAGTAGTATCGAGGAATTATCTACACTGAAATAGAGATTTATATGCGGGAAATTTCCCTTTATCTCATGTATCAAATCATATATATATGCTACTAAATAAGATTATCATTGGACGATATGTAGATTTTTTTCATAAAAAAATACAGCAACAGAGTCCATTTTTGCTCGTCCGAACGATTTTTGTAAAAAGAAGTCACAATTTATCTCATCTTCAGAGATGATATATTTGCCTTGGCCTAATAATTTGAAGGGATGGCAACATTTTAATTGCTAATGCAGGAATGTATCTGTATAATGTACTCCTATACATGGCATTGAAACGGAATCGTACATAAGTACTCAGTGAATCGCGTTTGTATATTTCTCTAAAAGATTAAATCTACATTACGTCTAATAGTTCTCTAATGTATTTGCATGTATATGATATCATACATGTGATAAAATGAAATTTCAAACATGTAAATCTCTAAATAAGAGTGTAAACATCCCCGATACTGCTTTGTGTAACATAACATTACCTATTGAACATAAAAATTCGAATTGATGCATACTAACATTAATGCAGTTTAAAAGAACTTCAATGAGTAGTACCATACAAAGTGAACGGGTTATATTTCATATTTGACTGGTATCTTTTACGCCGGTCAAAGATCTGAATCACACTCTGCCTCCTGATGCTGGATACTTAGCACATTTTACGACAGCTTGTCTTTAAATTGTAACACAGGCGAAAGTTTTATGTATTCCTTGCTAAAAGGAAAAACGATTGTCTTTCTCATCATATCCAATAGAAACATCTTGAACGCAAAAAAAGCTCTAATTAACGAGTGAATGTGTCAATTCTTAACTCAACTTGAAGTTGGATTAATTTGAATTTGACTTGGAATAAATTTAACGTGACTTGGATTTATTCGAACTTGACTTGGATTAAAATGAACTTGACTTGAATTACTTTGAAGTGAAAAAGGTAGCGCTAACATTGGTACACACTTGGTATCATACTTTAGGTTCCAAAGTTTCTTTAAGNTATTTTAATCTCGGGTACTATTAGGGTGGATCTATTGGTTTGTCATCTATATCTCGGGTCTTTTTTAAAGAATGCTATCGAATCCTGTCATTTTTGAAGAATCATGTACACTATTAGATACACGAGTATATTCGTAAAACTTTAATTTTAAAATTCTATTGCCAATTTAAAAGTCGTTCGTAAATAAAGATCATAACAACCATACGTACAGGTTGCAATACCTACAACCAGTAATATTCATCGTATAAATTGTGAATAGTTGGAGTTGGAGTGACAAATTTGTGATTAGGTGGAGTCGGTGTTGGAGTCGCAAAATTTTAGAAAAGTGGAGTCGGAGTCGGAGTCGCAAAATCCTGGAAAGGTGGAGTCGGAGTCGGAGTCGCAAAATTCTGGAAAGGTGGAGTCGGAGTCGGAGTCGGAGTCGCAAAATTCTGGAAAGGTGGAGTCAGAGTCGGAGTCGGAGTTGCAAAATTCTGAAAAGGCGGAGTCGGAGTCGGAGTCGTAAATTTATTCCTCCGACTCCGCAACCCTGGGCCAGACTTTCAGTGTCTTGCTGCTATTGACTCTTATTCCTCAACCGCCCCTTTGTATGCTTTAGTATAGTCTCCTCCTTGTCTCATTTTCATAGTTTTTTCGTCTTCATCATTTAAATTTTAACTTCATGTCCAAATAAACTTCATTCGCACAATTGAATAAACAGTAGGATATCTGTAGTTTTCTTTCACCTGCCCTCTAACTTATGCCGATCCTGCATGCCGTGACATAAGGGTTGAGTTGTTCGGCTTTTCTACGTGTTCTTTCGCAGAGTTTCAATTATGCTCTGAAAATAAATAAAAGTGCAAAATGAAACATGTCTCTGTCACACTCTTATGCCCGATCGCCAATTCGTGTAATCTCCATTTGAAATATTAAATTTATTGAATAGTCAAGTAATGAGAAAGATTTCGAATGAAGGATATCTAGTCGCATTTTGGAGCATAGCTACTTAATTATCTTCGGAGTACGGTCGCAGATATTAATAGTTCCGCAGCAGCTCTCACTCGTGCCACCAAAACGCAACGATGTACTTACTGATGGCAAACCTGGTGTAAATAGCTCGATGCCAGGATCATACCTGGCATCGAGAAAAAACACTTGGAAAACACTCACTTAGCCGACATTCACTGTTGTCGAGACCATGGCTAGAGGGTAACCGGGTTGCCGGTGTTGTCACCAGCAGCGTTGCCAACATTAGCTCTGTCTAACTAGTAACTTACATTTTACACTATATTACACCCCTCCCTCCATAATTTAGAAGCCTCCCCTTGTAACCCTATCCCCTATTGTATATAGTCAATCCTAAAGGTCCATTCTCACAGCAAGTTTCCGAGCCCGGTTAGACCTACGTGAGATGCTAGCACTTGGAGGCTCGTGCATCATTGCCTCCTGGGTGGGAATCGAGTCGTAAGGTGTTTCTGGGTCAGGTTCATTAGTCGGAGGTGTCGGGTATGAATTTCGAGCAGGTTGTGGAATCAACACGGTTTCCTCAGTAAGTTCCATTGGTTTAGGGATGGTGTTCGAGCAGGTAATAACGAGGTCCCCAATTACCGTCGAAGGCCAGCCTACCTGGCAGTTTTGTATACCTTCGAAAATACTGGGTCCCTTAGGGTGCTGTTGCGAGTGTGGGAGCTGGTGACTGGAGCTGACTCAAGGAAGATTACTAGGGACGTCCATTCCGCTGGAATGGGCGTGGCTTCCTCGGGAGTTATCAAGGGTTGACGGCTGAGAGCATCAGCTGTGCCCAACAGTACGCCCGACTTGTGACGCAAGGTGAACTTGTAGGATTGCAGCAGTAGAGCCCACTTTTGAATGCGCCCAGATGCCATCGGGGGGATGCTTCTACCAGGATCAAATAGTCCTAGTAAGGCACCCACGTCAAAGCTGCTCCTCTCTGTGTGCTTATGAAAGTCTGTGCCCCTGCACTCACGCCCCTGCTTTGCTGACTCGGCAAAGCACCCGCGTCCTTGTTTAATATGCTCTGAAATTGGAATTGGCCCCAAAAGAAAAGACAATAATGGTGTCGACCTGAATGCTATCCAGCTCAAAGCAGATATGTGCTCTACTGAGCTACCAGAAATTTTACCCGCATTATAAATCTCGGCGTCAGCGATCTGATTTCCCTAGATGAAAATTCCGTTACCATTTAAACTCTCAATTCAGCGTCCCCGTTTTGGAAACGAGAACACAAATAAAGTTTTGCAAGCTTGGCACGGCTTGGAACACAAGAACAGCACGTGATATTTTCTGATGGTTGTTAACCCTCACATAAATAGAGGTTTAACAGTTTACAGCAAACCTTGAATGAAAATTAGAAAATACAAGCGAAGTTAAAATGTAACGTGAATAAAAAATAGCGAAAACACAGATATAAGCAGTAGGTACATTTTGTTTAAGGGGATCTACTCCCCTGGACTTTACCTAATTTACAAAATATTACAAATGTCACAATTCAAGTTTCTATTGCATCTAGAGGACCGAAGTGCATACAGATATGTAAAATTGAATTCTGAACATATTAGCTTCTACAAAATTTTTCAATTTTCGTAAAAGGAAAAAAGGTATTGTGCAAACATGCAAAATTTTATAGATTAGCTCAAATCCTTACTCCTTCCGCAATTTTCAACTTAGAAGCTTGATTTTGGTCTCATTCGATGCAGAAAGACTCCAACACCTCAAAAATAAAGCGTTTTTAATTTGAAATTTAAAAAACCTTGCGTTGAAGCGTTTCTTTATTTCGCAATTTTTATCTATCAATTTAACTATTATTTATTTGAGGGCTCTAAAATCAATTCCTGGACATATCTCGCCGCTTTTCTTTTTTACAACAATAACAGGAAAATTATACTATGACATGGAGGGTTCTTTAATACCTTGCGCAAGCATCTGCTTATTAGCTTCGACTAAGTCCATTTGGTATTTATGAGGAATACGGTAAGCCGGGATATTTAACACTGGCGCATCAGGTTTTTGCACAATTTTGTGTTTCATTACATTCGTAACACCTATAGTCTCGCCTTCTAGCGTGATTACGTCACGGAAATTGTTTAACACCCCAGTGAATGAAGGTTTTGCGTCATTATCGTCACATTGTACGTCATGAATTGTTAGCGGGCGTCATTTGCCCCTAAATTCATTAGGCACACTCTCAACTAGTGCATAAGCTTCCCATTCGTCAACACGAGAACAATAACAGTTCTGCCTCCCTTGATCGGCCTCCAACTCAAGTTTTTCCTTAGTAATGTATTTAAACTTCCACCATGATACGTATCGACCTTGGTTGAATCTGACAGTTCATTGACCTCAAACAAATTAGCCTCTCGTACTGCTTCTTGTACTGTGGTCATGTATACCTCTTGTTCTACTTCCAGCTCATCTACTGCTTCCATATTACTCAACATGCTATAGTCAGATAGATAAATCTCCTAATCTGATATATTAAGTAACAACACGGGCACAAATCCCTCCGCGTCTATCGTAACCATTGATTCTGCCACATAGATACCATTACATAATATTCTCTCACTCATTAGATATCTTCCTGGGTTAGCCCTCCGCACAAACATTTAAACTTATTTTAATGAATTACTTGGTATCTCGACTGCACCGCAGTGTACCACTAGCGGTCTTTTTTTTTTTCTTTTCTCTTTCTCTTCAGAGCCTCTGTCTGCTTCTCAACAGCTTTTTTTTATCTCTATGCTTCCTTCTTTGTTCTCTAGGCTGCTTTTTTCTCTCTGCCTCTTTAAATATTTCTTTTTTCGCATGCTATGGGCAACGACCTCTGACATCAAACAGTCTGTATTATTCACGATGTTCGCTATTACTTCTCTGTTACTTTTTACGTGCATCTCGTGCACATCATGAAAGGGCACCCAGGTAGCAAGAAATTATTAGGCCAAAATTGGGTTGATAATTATTTATTGACCTGATATTGAAATCTTGGATTACAATAATAGGCTAATAACAGGACAATATTGAAAAAAAATATACTTATTTATGATATCAATTTGTTATTGGGACAATGTAGTAAATAGTTTTATTTCTAATTTTAAACTAACAGTGTATACATATATATGTATGATATTCATATAAGTGGAAACTATCTCAAAATAAATAAAAATCTCGCATTTTAATCAAATTTGCTAAAATATAAATTATTATTGCCCAAATATTGTATTGATTTCGTACGCCAATGATTCGGAGTAATTTGTATAAAATGTACCAATTAAGTTAATGAATAGTTATTTCAGTCATTAATGAATGCAGATATATTTGACAGATATCAAGAAATGTGAATACGTTACAATAATATGTAAATTCAGAATTACTGTAATCACAGGTTCACAGTTCTGTTTTTTTCAGTCGTCCAATGAGTTTCGAAGGTCACACCTTTTTCACTTCAAATTAATCCGAGTCAAGTTCAATTTAATCCAAGTCAAGTTCAATTTAATCCTAGTCAAGTTCAAATTAATCCAAGTCAAGTTCAATTTAATCCAAGTCAAGTTCAAATTAATCTAAGTCAAGTTCAAATTAATACACGCACGTCAAGTTCAATTTAATCTAAGTCAAGTTCAAATTAATCCAAGTCATATTCAAATTAATTGAACTCTTAGTTGAGTTAAAAATTCACATAATCACTTGTTAATTTGAGCTTTTTTTGTGTTAGATATGTATCTATTGGATGTGATGGGCAAGAAAAACGTATTTTCTTTCAGTATGGAAAACAGATAATTTCTGGAATATAAAAACAAGTTGTCGTAAAATGTGGTAAGTATTCAGCATCAGGAAGCCGAGTGTGATTTAGATCTTTGAGCTGTGTAAAAGATGCAAGTCAATTATAAAAACATCGTATTACACTCGTCATTGAAGTTGTTTTAAAATTCTACATTGATGACAGTGTGCATACATTCAAATATTTATGTTCAAAAGGGAATTTTTTGTTAGACATACACATAGTTTGGAGGATTTATTTACACCTACAGATATTTAGATGCGGGAAATTCCACTTTATCACATTTATATTTATATATATATATATATATATATATATAAGAAGTCTTTTACATGCAAATACAAAAGATTACTACCGGACGATATGTATATTAAATCTTTAAAAATATACAAATTCGATTCACTGAGTACTAATGTACGATTCCGTTTTATTACAATTTAAATGAGTACATTACTACACAGATACATTCCTGTTTTAGCAAGAAAAATGTTGTCACTGCTCTCTAATCTTCATCTTTCAATGCAGCATCTATCACTCTGCATTTTTCTTCTCGTGTTTTCTTGTATTTTCCTCTCTTTACTCCTTTTCTTACTCCTGGGCGTATATTTTCTTGTTCATCTTCACTTGTTTGAAAGTCCGTTGATTGGTTGTAAAGATCCATCTTGAGGGAAGCGCTGATTCAAATTCAATGAGAAACACTTTTCTGCTATACTCCTATATTGGAGAAATCGGTACATAAGATACTGAAAAAGGCATTTTTAAAGTTATTTTAAGAACCGGTAGTACGGAATACAACATTACGTACATAAAATCCATATGTATTCCGATATATGTATGTAAAATTTGACTGTTATTAATTTTAGTTTGACTTGGATTAAATTGGACTTGACTTGGATTAATCTGAACTTGACTTGGATGTATTTGAATTTGACTTGGATTAAATTGAACTTGACTCGGATTAAATTGAACTTGACTCGGATTAAATTGAACTTGACTTGGATTAATTTGAAGTGAAACAGGTGTAGTTTTTCAAAAAAATATGCTAAAATCGTTTGTCATATGTTACAATAGCAATAAATGTCTATATTTTGAACAATAATAGTATTACGCATACTTGACGGGATCAAACTGCATGTACAGGTTGCTCGACCACTGGTACGTGCAACACAAAATTTGGAGTTCCACTCAACGATGCCAAAGAGGTTTGTAATCATGGAATCATGGATTTTAGATAAATTTTGAATGCAGTTTAATTCATAGTTTTGTAGGTGTGTAGGTATGTACATCAGATAACATAGTTATCAGAATTATATATATTTCTCATCTTTGAACACTTCTGAATATTGATGTGAAATTAGAAAGTAATTATTGAGCCAAAGTGTTGTTTTAGGAAACACCTCAATATCAAGTCAATAGTGACACAGTAATTAGCTGATACTGGGTTAAAAATAAATTATTATTGGGACAATATGTTCTACCAATTTCAATTTGATATCAGAAAATGAGTATTGAACCAATATTTTTCCTAGGAACACCTTGTAGTGCCTTACCTTAGTTACCCCTCAAACTCAATTCTAGTCTATTTATGCTCAGGAATTGTAATATATCTCAATGTAAATTTGATCGGGAGAAAGATGCAACTTCTCCTCTGCGTATCACCGATACCTAATAGATGGGGAGTATATGTAAGGCCGCCGCTTTACGCCGTAAAACGGAACCCAATGGATGAAGCAGCAACACCTGGTCTTACAACCTCGATATCAAGTCCATAGTGACACAATAAATAGCTGATAATGGGTTAGTGAAAATATCATTATCGGGACAATTTGTTTTACCAATATAAACCTGAAATCACGAATTGAGGATTAAGCCAATGTTATTGTAGGGAACACCTCATTATCACGTCAATATTGACACAATAATTCATTGATATTGGATTGATGATAATACTGTTATTGGGCCGATATATTTTTCCAATATCAACTGAATTTTCCGAAATAAGGTATTGCCCCAATGTTCATTTTGAATATCCAGTCAATATTGAGACTGTATATTGGCTCAATATTAGGTCAATAAATTTTGCTACCTGGGCACCTTCACTCCGTCTAACGCAATAAAATCTTCTTTGAAATCGAGCACTATATTTTTTAGAACATCCCTTCCTTGGATTACATCGTAGTTAAATTCAATGTTGTCAGGATACCAGGTTTTTCATTTCTGGGGGAGTAAGGTAAAAGAAACAGAGGACGTATATTATTTAATTATTATGAAGTAAAGAAGTAAATAGCTGTTGACGAATCAACCAGAATAAATAAATAGTAACTAATCGGATGTACAGAAATAACTTTAGAAGTAGAAGAAAAAGGCATAGAGGATATTAATGGGATTTCATGAGAAAAAGTTTGCTTTAGATTCCTAGCAAGAAAAGATCACAGTGTGGTAATAGGCAGGCCAGACCTAATAATCCAACCTGAAACAACGGAGAAAAAACATTGACAACTTAATGAAAGTAACCAGTGACAAAGTTTGTAATAATTTCAGTTTCAAAAATTCATTAGGAGGCAAAGATAAGTCATAAATAAATATTCGAAAGTACTAGCAGATTACAATACTTACTGAAGAGTAAGACAAGCAAAACACAACTGTATCAGGTTTCAAGCCGCTCGAAGAATATTACACTTTACGGATAAAAAGGTCGCACCGCAATGTGATTCACACATGTCCTCAATCTAGAGAAATTTCCCTGACAACCGTCTTTTATGATTAACGCACTAGTGTTTAATTTTTTAGTACTAGGCAAAGTAGCTGAAAGGTCTACTTCTCCTGTTACTTGACTTTTGAATTTACTCGTATTCCTCTGATGCTCAAATTACTAGGTTTTAATTTCTCGTTCAGGCACTTGATGTTTCGGTAACTAATTAGACACTTATCACTACCACTGTCAATTAGAGCACTCACAAACTTTTGGTTGTTCATCAGAATGATAGAGGGCTTTTTTGATTTCCTCAATGAGATCAACCCCTCTCTTTCCTGTTTAACCTACCTGCTGTCATTATCGTAGCTGCTAAACAAACCTCTGCTGGTTGTTCTGATGTTCCTCCTTCAGTCAGTTCTTGTTCTTTCAATACAGCAAATTTGTTTTTGCGCTGAAACAAAGGATCTACCACCTCCATCGATTTAGCTACCGCATCTGGCTTCGCAAATACCACATCAGGATTTACGAGAGTTGTGGGCCGACCCTCACGCATACGGGTACGGCCAGACTGAACACGTTGGTGCTGACGCGCGCGTACGCTGGCAGCAGCTGCAATATCAAATACATGTATTGCCATGAGAGCGGCCACACTAGACGTGGACGGGCGCAAGCAGACCAAAGCGTACAGGCGCTGCGTCTCGCTGCCAAAATTCAGGATTACTTGGAAGAAATATTTGACGCTGCGCGGTGCGTTCAGTGTGTCTCCAGCAGCCGTAAGTGACGGATGCAAAGCTGCTACTCTCTTCTATTCGGGCAGTGCCTGCCATTTGAGACGCTTCTCCCCTCAGCACAGCAACAGGGTGTTCATAAGCAATCTATTTATTTAAATCACTATTTTATTTAAATATGACCTATAATCTTACCTTTAATTAGCTGAACCAAGGATTTCCTGAAGTTCGTCATCCAAAGCAGCACCTAATTTCAATTATTCATTAGCACCTTCGGTCTTTCTGGTTTCATACATTTCATTGGTACCAACTATCTTTATTACATCCAGGGGAACATCAAAATCATTGCAGCATTTTTTAAAACGTTCTAGACTATGTCGTATTGTCAGTATACTATTTATTGTTGAAACACTCATCTTGTTTCGAAGCTTGTTTTCAATGATGTTTACTTGGCTGAATGTTCTCTCAACATCAGCATTAGAATGACACATAATCATTAAAGCGAATTTGCGAAGTTCTTGAAAGGGATATTCATCTGAGGAATCTCTGTAATTCAGAACTTCGCCTCAGAGATTGACTGTACTTCGTTCTTTATTCACTGTCTACCAAGGCACTGTATGCATCTGTTATCTCTGAAAATCTAGTTTAGTAAGGTCTGAGCGATTGGAGATAAACATTCCTGCCAATGGAATTATATTAGGTTTTATAGGATTCAAGCAAGACGTGAGACCTAATTCTGACATTGACTTCAAAATTATATAATTATAAGGAAGATGCGATCGTAATTCTAGTAGCTCCATTAAGAAATTGATGCTTCATTGCTGAATGTACTTCTTTTCAACGTCTTCGATACTTGCTTTGGTAAATTCTGTTTCAAACATGGAACCTAAATATGGATTGCCATATAACTTATCTCTGATGTTTATATTTTCATCAATTGTTGTGCCAGAAATAACAATCTATGAAGCAAGAGAGCAAATGAATTGTTGCTAATTTTTCAATAACTTAAACAGTTATTCGTTCTACTAACCTCAACAAAAATTGGTTTCAAAATGGATAAGTAAAGATAGTTTCATTCATCACAAAACATTGAGAACAATTGTTCAGAATTGTAGCAACGTTTTTGAGATTTTGTAATTTCAAAATGGGTCTTCAATTCAATCCACTGATCGTGGATTCGATAAACTGCATTGGCAATTAATAACCATCTAGTTTAGCTACACATAATTAGTTTCAAAGGCAGTTTATCATCATTCAGTGTTCCATAAATTACATTGTATTTGTTTTACCTCAGAGATGAATGGACAAACCATTTGTAAGATTCTTTGATGAGAGGAACTCCAAATGTCGAGGAAGTGCTTGTACAACTGAACTTGGAACAGCAAATTGGATGGGATGGCATGCACACTTGATGAGAATTGAGTTAGGTGTTTCTATTTGCAGCTGAGCATGCACACCAGTGCGTTTTCCAATCATTAGTGATGTGTTGTCACTGCCAATGCCAACAAGATTTTCAAACCTCAAAATACTTCTTTTCAGATTTGATTTGATTTAATTGCATTGCAAATAGCCACAGCATTGCTTGCATTCAATCAAATTAAATCCAACAGACTTGCTACAATCTCGTGTCTCGATTTCGAGAAATATCTAATGATCAAGCCCAATAATTTCTTAGTTGAAAAATCAATGCTTTCATCAATTATCATGCTAAAACAACCAGCACCAATTTCTTCTACTAAATCTTGTTGAAAATAGGAAGCCAGAACATTATAAATTTTACCTGTGCACTTGGTACGGTGGAGTTTCAAGTCGTTGAAACTTGTACTAACAGAAAAGAGAGCTTTGCGAACATTACCTAAATGATCTGACTGAGAAATGGCACCATGGCAAGGAAAAGAGCAAGTTCACACTCGACTCTTTTGGTGTCATTATTTTCCGCTTTAACAAATGAAAGTAGACTAGACCGCTGAGCACCGAAAGGATTCGTAGCTGTCTTATGTTTTGCAGTAGATATATGTCTATCTATGTCATATATTTTAGCAGAAATTACACATTTGCAATACTTACGACGACATTTTGCACTGTCGCCTTCAATTCGCTGCGACCGATCGTTATGCCTTAGATTATTCAGCCACTCGCTTCAGAACTTTTGCGTGTCCTCGTTTTCCATGGTGGTTTAATTTTGTCGAACGCAGACCAAAAGAAGAATATTATGCAAAAATAATGCCAAAACTGAAGACTTTGAACGAATTCCTACAATAAATCAAGTGAAATTACCACACACAATGTTACTGTCACTGTTTTCATGCCAAACTGCCGCCAAATAGAACAGAATAAGTTACTCTCTCATCCCTTCTGTCAGATCAAACCATTGGAGTTTTAACGAGCAATAAACTTGATTCTAACTAGATGATGCAATGAAGTTTTGGTAATTTTGAGTAGATACTATGCATAGAGACAACAATTGTGTATAAAATGCTCTAAATATGCTAGATATTGAACTCTTAGAGATTTTCTTATAAATACTCGGTTCGTATCTTCAACTATAAACATTTATAGAAAATGAACAAAAACAGACTAAATACGAGCTAAACTAGTACGAAAGGGGTTTAAAAACGCGCCAGGGATGAATTTAAAATTTTAAAGACTAAAAGATATTGAAAAGAGTTCAGGCTAAATCGGCAACCCTGCCACCGATGCTTCTCGATGAACGCGCACATCAGCGTGCAGTGTAGCCACCTCCATTCAAATGAAAGCGTGAGACAGCGTGAAGCGTACGCACGCGTCAGCGCCAACGTGTTCAGTCTGGCCGTAACCTAATACTTATTATCAAATACTCCCTCTCAGCACCAGCCACCCCGCTCTTTTCAGCGTTCACTGTAAAAAATCATCTGTGTTGTTCTCAGGAGCCTCAGCATAGTGCGGCCAATCACGTCTAGGTTATACTAGGTTATCGCTGTGGTACAGTGGTGAAGGGATCGGCCTTGCATGTTGGAGGCCCGGGTTCGTATCCCGGCACTGGCGCGGCGATTTTCCCCGTTGGGTATAAGGGAAAGCTCAGGCACAATACCCCACTCAACCCAGGTGTCGGAAATGGGTACCGGCTTTACGGGGGGAACCGTCATGGTGTCCTATATATAGTGTTAGTTATAAGACATTTGAAAAACCAATGCTTAAGATCATATGTATCAGGCTTGATTGGAAATAAAGCATCCTAAGATGCCGATGTTCGTTTTTTTTTTAAGTTCAGTAATAGTACATTGTATCTCTTCCATTTTTGGATAGAGAAGTGACCTACAGTTCCAACACAGGAGTGAGAAATCCTGGAGAGTTATTCGTATCGTTTAATTGAATTTTGATATATTAGTATACCTACACTCTTGAGAGTCGTTTAGGTTTGGATATAGTCTGTTCAAATGATTGAGATCTGGGTCGATATCATCGAATACATCAGCGTGATCAGTCATTTAAATTTAGTAAACAGTAAGCAGCAAGTAATGTATAACTTAAAAACGAAATGCAGAGTCGAAATTAGGACATTCCTGTGTAAAGACTAGCCTAGGAAGTTTGAAAGAAAAGAGTAAAAAAAATTTAGCGCGATTTCGTGAGTACACACATACTGTACAAAAAACTGCTGGTGGAGTTAAAGAAAGTCCGGTTTGAGATTTTTAATTCACTTAAACGAACGATTAGTNTTTTTTTTTTATTTTTTTTTTTTCTTCTTACCTCTACCTACACTACCTACACTACACCCTATCATATGTATACTTTAACACTTACGAGCTAGCCCTATCTACATTTTTTAATGTTAGACCAGTTCTTAATCTATTTACTATACAAGGACTACACACAAACATCACCCAACGCCTACAAAAATGGATACAGTTCCTACCTGTACTCTATCTTATTTACATGTATCCCTATGCTCTTCCACACTCTAAATTACAATTTACATCTATTATACACCAAATTACATCTTTCTCTTTTACCTATGAAATCTACATTTTAGGTTAATTGTTATTCCCTACCTATTTACATTATTTATAATAGATCACCTGTTCATATCATACTTTATATACGCCTAAATTGAGTGCTGCCGATGTGCACTGTACACTAGCGTACATATATACAATTAGGCTGTTGAATACTTAGAATTGCAAGTAAGACAGGAAGTTTAGAACTTCCGTAATGGTTGCTAAAGTACTGAAAGATGAAAAGAAAAAACGAACAAAGTGATTAAATAGATATCAGTTCAGCTGAAATGAGATGAAAAATGTCTGAGGTTTCGGTTTCCCACCCATGGGGGGGAAGACCGTCCTACCGCTCGCCAAAACCCCAGAAAAACAAATAATAAGTGTAATTGAAGTGATTTTGGCCTTCCCCAACGTCTTCCTAAAAGGCTAGAAGTGTTGCCTTATTAGATGTAACTGGTAAAGTTGTTGGTTAATGTATATTTTGGAGGGGGAGGGGGGGCCATTGCAAATAGTTTTGAGCTTTTAAATCTGGAATGTTGTTTGGGGATGAGCTCCGGAGGAAGACTTAAGTGTGCGCACAGATCAGGTTCAAATTGTTGCATGTTCTGCCAAATCTTATTTGCATGCTCATGTAGCAGTATATTGATGGGAGGGACATTTAGTTGGTTGTGCAGGTATTCCGATGGTATTGCTTCAATTAGACTTGTGCCGGTGATGAATCTGAGGGCTTTATTTTGAACTTTTTGTAGTTTGGATATTGATGATGTCGATGCTGTGCGTAGGGGTATGACTGGGTAAATTAGTGCTGATCTTACGAAGGCCATATGTCACTTTAGTTTGGTTTCTGTAGATAGGTGAGTGAAGCGGTAAATTTTTCCGAGATTTTTGTAAGCTATTGCTTGTCTAATGGAGGCTTGTGATGATATGCCTTGTGTGTTGATGTTCAATCCCAGGACTTTCCCTTTGTTTGTGTACGGTATTACTTTGTTGTTTATCTTTATTTCGAATGTTTTCCTTCTATTGATGGGAATAAAGCAAATTTACTGCTTTTGGTTAATATCTTCCATTTCCATTCGAACGAATTTATCTGTTCTATTGCTCTTTTGGTTGTGGCTGTTGCGTATCTTGGTGAATATTTTCCGGCTGCGATCTGAGTAATATCATCTGCAAAACAAATGTAGTCTGTTTTAGGTAGCGGTGGTGGTAAATCGTGATTATAAAAGCTGAAGAGTGTAGGGGACAAACATGCTCCTTGGGGTACACCTGTGCACGATGTGAATCGCGGCCCTATGTAATTTGCTATTCTTATTGAAGCTGATCTGTTATTGAGGTAATTGTTCAGAGTCCGGAGGAATAAGGGGGGAAGATTGATTTGTGATAGTTTGAAAA
>JACJUY010001377.1:127553-142265 GCA_014220935.1 Platorchestia sp. MABIK | reverse complement strand
TGATGTGTGGTAATAACACAACAAAGAAGACAAATATCTGTTTCAAAGTATCATCTTTCCTGTCTCATATTAAGAAAGGACTGGACATCCCATGTACTGTATGCTAGTATTTCAGAGTTCCATCTATAATGCGTTATCTTTTCGGGTTTGTAATCATAGACTGGTTTCGAAATCATTGGAAATTGCCCGTGGATTTTCTGACTTTTCATTGCAGCCCACTAAAATAATAAGGTATGACAAGGCTTAATCATGATCGATTTTAGCAAAGATAATGACGCAATAATTCATCATTTTCTGTTCACTCTATGGCGACTTCTAAACGAGGGCAGTCTTTCTTCACGCTGCGGAGAGGACAGTAGTCTCGCTTAAGTTCAGTAGGTATTAAGTTCAAAAGTTCTGCATTAAGTGAAATGAAAACACATGAAAAATAATTTCTCCGTTGGCAAAAAAAAAAATGATTTAACTCATTTAAATTTTTCTTTTTACAAAACCTTTTGACATTTTTAGCGAACGTTTTTTGCGAGTTTCAACTTTTACTTTAATCTAAGACTTAAAGTTGAATGTCAGAGTTTAAATGTTGAAGATTTCTGCGATAAATTAGACAGTACAGGACATAATAAGCAATCTAACCAAATTTGCTTAGAGTAGGATTTTACAGTCTTGATTTTATTTGGTGAAAATTTGCTGTAAAATGTAATTCATTCCTCAATTATTGATACTTCAACGCTTTGATGTATTGAAAGTACGAAGTACTGCACTCGCATATACGCACACACACACACACACACGCACACAGATAATGAAACTCTGCATTTGTTCAAGCATTTTATCCGTTTTCAGGGCATCATAGTTCGATAATTGAAAACTATCCCTCCTGAATTTCGAAACATTAAATCTTTTTCATTTCACCTTTTCTTCTTAACCGAATACATATGAATTAAAACATATCAATAACGACTGTTTTTTTCAAAAACGCCGTCAAAGAATTTGATGACTAAACTCTTTGTCCTTAGTTGCCAAAAAAATAACTTTTTTTGATTCTTCCCATTTTGAGAAATCTCCGCAACATCTAATAAACGGAGTGTTTCAATTGGTATTGTTAAACAAATTTTTGGAATTGTTCATTTTGTCTTAATTGAATGTAATAAACATTTGCTATCTGCATCCAACTCGTTGAAGTTTTATGTTTCAGTGAAGGAAACTGTGTATTGATAAAATGAAAAGAGGAGAGCTTCATCTATTTTCACGTGGAACGTCAGAAATGAGTTACAACATTATTAAGCCGGCGGTTACGTTGGTTTGTAACCAGGCTGCTGTCCTAAGCTTCCTGATGGTGGTAGAGGCGTTGTCCAGTAATACAATAGACCGCAAATGGACAGTTTTTGGAGCCAACATGACCCAGGTTTACCGTGAAATGTTCACGGAAGTTACAACTCCAGACGTCACGGTCTGTGCTTTGCTCGCTGCAAGGAGTCCTCCTGCCAACCTCGCGTGCCACAAGTCCTCGAGGTGCGTTTTTGCCTCCGTGTACCTGCCGCGCGTCGGGGGAGAGCAGACTGAGGGCTTCACGTGCTGGTATTCCCAGGGTGAGCGAGGGTGTGTTGTCTTGACCTATATTTCTCTCCAAAACCAGATTTTATAGTAATTTCCGCATTTACGTTTGCCGAGTATCAGTTATTCTATCGAACATTTTAATTCGCTTCATTGCCACCACCAATATTACTCATTTTCAATATTATATAGGCGTATTAATAGAAAACGTTCAAGTAACATCAACTTTATTATATTGATCGTAGCGAATTTTCTCTTGAATTCACTTTTCTTTTGCCATTATATACTAGGTAGAATTCAAAACTTTTTGGAGAGGTAATTTTCAAAAAATCTTATGAATTCCATTCTTATTTGATTAAAAATATCAATTTTCGAAGCATTCACTTTCCTACAATTTGATAAAATCAAGCATAGCATAAGCTTTAAAAGCGCTTGGCTACTGGCAAAGAGTACGATGAAATTACTGGTACACTTAAAAGAATTCAAGAGTGTATGGAAAAGTTTTAGAAAGAACACAAAAGCTTTACAAATGGTTTTAATCAACATATTTCAACGAGCACACGCAGTTTCCTCCTTTTGAACGTTAAGCGTAAGCGGCCCAAAGAATGATGCTAGCATTTCTCGAACGAGAAAATAGGCTTGTGTATACGATTCAAAATTAAATCTTATCGTGCAAAGAAGCATGCAATGTGAAAATATTTTGGCAAATTCAAATAATGCTCACTCGTTTAGAGAGATATTCTATTATGTATCAATAGTATTTCAACTAGCATCTTGTACATGACGCAGAACGATAAAGAACAATCTTTTCTAACTTTTGTAATCTCTTATGAGCATTCGACGTTTCCAGTGTGCAGCCACGAAGGAGCGCTGGTGAGGGAAAATGAGAACGTCACCGTCGCTGACCCCGCCTGCCTGGGCACCCGAACTCTCCAGTGCTCTATGGAAGGGATGATATTCACTGGTTTGTTTTGTAGAATTCATATTTTCTGTGTCTAACCGAAAGTAAGGGCAAAACAACAGAATTTTAATAAGAATTTCAACGAATAATTAAGGTATGAAGTGTAATAATTGGTGATGTTTTAGAGCCTCGGATATTCATTTCATTCGAAGAGACAAATTTTCGATAAGCTTTTTGGATGTAATGTTATTCATCAATCTCATTGCTGCTCTGATTCCCTCAACAGACGTGCCTCCTCCCCGCACCACGTGCACAGCCCCCTTCACGCAGCACCCGTTTGGATGCATGTACGACAGCCAGGAGTTCTTAGGCACCTACTGTGAGGCGCGCCGGTACTGCGAGGAGCTGGGGGCGAACCTTGCTTCTCCGGAGACTGCAGAGGATTGCGCTGAAATGATGGCCTACTATGACACCAAACATGGTGAGCAAATGCTCATAATATCATTTCAATTCTGTCCAATCTGTAGGATGGTTTCAAAAAACAAGATATTCAGAAACAACAAACAAGATATTCAGGAAATTACTAGGCCCCGTATTCACATGGCGAGGCCAGACTTGTGTCTGTTTTATGATTGTTTTTTAATATCACAAAATAAAGAAAAAACCGTGTGAATAATAATTCCTCACATCCTGACTATATAACACTTGCCGGTAGGAACCATAATTGCGGTGCCTAATGATACTCGCAAGGCTTACGTATACAAAGAAAAGGAACCCAGAATTATGCGATTGTTGATGCTTGATTTTCTGAACAAGATAGTTCGTGGGACTGACAAAACTATTACTCTACGAGTACACTTGTCTCTAAGCTGCGTAACTGAGTATTTTTAAATATCACAACATATTGACGCAGAGAATCAAATGTTCCAAAGATGCATCTCAGTCGGGATCAGCTTTCTGATATTTTGACAGTCGTAAAACAAAGAATTTAAACCGCTTAGGTTGAGAATCACTATTTTCCAAAACATTCTCCACACGTTGATGAATGAATTTTATTTAATAGTCATTTGTGTACGTTCAGCACAGAAAGCTTTCTACTTCGTGGGCTTGTACCTGGTGAACGGCGTCTGGCGCTGGCCAGCCAATCAACGCATGCCGGGACCACCCAGGACAGGAAACTGGGGGCCCACACAGCCGGACGGAGGTGAAGACGCAGCAGTCATGTTCCCAATTGCTGCCGGTGGAAATTATAAAATAGGAGATTTACCTGGCGCGGTAGCAAAAAAGGCACTCTGCCACGTTTGGACTACTTACTAAACACTCGCACCATAGTACTCAGAGCGAGTCCGAATACACACGTCAGACAACAAATGATCAGGTGTGTTGCAAATTAGTCCTTGAACATAGAAGATAGTTTACAGTACCTCTTCAGGTTCTGCTATTTGAAGGAAATAGTTTCCTTTACTGGGCATTTTTACCATGACACAATCCGCTTTTACTCAGAAAATGAATTTCAGTGATCAATCACGATAAGCATCGGAATAACCTATGTTGATCTAGGCTGCTCAATTTTTTATTTGTTGGAAAGTTTTACCAGAAATTTCCATCACTTTGTATGAATTTTGCTAGAGCCAGAGAGCATGCAGGCCAGTCAAAGACGAACTATGCATACCCTAACCTGACAGATTTAAACTAAGCCAAAACTGTTTGATCAGAATTTTTTATTGTGCATTTATTAGACGGTGACTTCTAATAAATGCACAGACCTGGCACAGTTAAATTGAGGAAATTTTTCTCTTCGTTTATTTTTTTTAAAAGGGTGATTCATTTGAAATTGATATTGAGTGTTGAAATGATTTCTTTAAACAAACGGAACATTTTGTCAAATCGGGCGAACCCTGTCTGTACATTTATAAGTTTGAAGAAATACGAGCACAGAAAAAATGTTCAAATTTGCTACGGTCTCCTTAGGTTAAAATAGTGCGACCTCTAAGGCCTAAAGTGCTTTAGAAAAGACCGTACAGAGAGAGAAAGAGAGAGTGAGAGAAATTTTTTCCTAATTATGACACAGATGAGTTTTCCTGTCAACATTTCGGGTGCGTCTCTCTGTCGGTCGCTCACTTATGATGTGTTGTAAGCTAAAAAATTAGGAATAGTTTTCCTTGAAGCACAACAAATTTTGTATGGCAATTTTGTATTTCATTTCATTTGAATTTATAGCGTTTTTTCACGAGAAAGCTGAATACTAAAGAACGTTCCATTTTCTTCGATAGATTCTACTGCGCACAAGAAATCATAATTGTTTTCGTAAATTTAATGCATGCAATCGTTACTAGTAAAGATGATTAAAGGAGTTTTCAACACCAACATCTTTTTCAGTGTGTGAGAAATTTTCTTTCATCAAAATTGTTGAATTCATGCTGTTTAAAATATTACACTGATGGACGCGAGGTATCGCACTGAACATTTGCAATTCTTCAAAAAGTGAGTGGATACCCAAATCACACTATTTTTACTCAAAAATGATTGAATTTCATTTGAAATTATGCAATTTATTACGTCCGTAGTAACGTAAACGTCGTTGGAATTGAGTCTCAGTGTAGGAGCACATTAGACACTGTGACTCGACTATCAATTCTCCATATAATTTGTTGAGGTTTTTTGTAGCTGATCGATTTCACAAGCTGAATTTATTGTTACTGTACTCTTGATTGGTGTTCCTTATTGATTCTTTGGTTCAATCGCTCCTCTAAGGAATTATTATTAGTATTCATCGACAGACATTTGGGATGAGATTCGCTCGTAGATCATTCTCAAACATGAAGCACAGACATCATGTAGCATCATGATGGCGTACGGGTGAGATCGACATTTTCTTTCTTTAACTGGCAATTGGCATTGTCTTCTGACTTTGATTTGGAACCTCTGTTACCAGCAATTAAACTATTAACACAGAATTGTACGTACACATACTGTTCATTCATTCTCTTTCGTAGTTGATGAAACGATCTCATGCACGTACAGTGCCGTCATCAGACAAATACCGTAACAAATACCGATAGATTGCAGGTTAATATTCTTCTGATAAATTGTTATACCTTAAAATGAAATTCTTCAACAAATCAGGATAATTTTTTCTGGTCACCTTGATTCATTGAGTGTGAGTTGGAACTCAAATATTTTCACCCATGATAATAAATATATGAGCTCTTTTGGGACAGTAAAATCGTTGACTGGGTAATCAATTTCCAGTAGCATTTACCTTAAAGTTATATGACCATCCTGTCAAATCCAAGGACACTGATCATTCCGCTCGACATAAATCCGTTAGTTATGAAGTTACAGTTACTTAGAAAAGTCGTTGAATAAATAGCAATTTCCCCCCGTTGTGTTAGTAAAACTAATTCTTGGGCCCACGTGCGCATGTGTCTGAACAGTACCGAAGTTCGTGATTCTGTTAGTCGATAACATTTAATAATGGAAAGGCAGCAGCGAGGCATCCCACCAAGCCTGATGCACTGGAAAAATTGATTGTGCGCACGCTATTAATCGATCGCTTGATGATGAGTAAAGCAGGCTCGTGTAGCACCGCATACAGGGGTTGGATAAAATGATAGAAATACCTTGGAAAACAAACAAAATTTTTTTTTATATGGTGTAGGTCTACTTTTTGAGGCAATTACAGCCTCAGTTCCCCGAGTTATTGATTCAAATTGCGAAAGGAATTTTAGCCATTATTCAGTTAAAGTTCCTTCAGTTTTTTTTAGAAACGATTGCGGCAGAAACCGACTTGTTACTTGAATCTCTGAAAACGACCATCAAGGCTCAATAGTGCTGAGATCTGGGGATTGCGGTGGTTAGATGAGATACTCAGATTCATTAGAATATTCCTCGTACTATTCTTTAACAATAATTATTCTAGCTGTATGAATTGAGGCATTATCAACTTGAAAGATGTGTTCTCCTCCGGAAACAGTGCTTGAACCATAGGATCAACTTGGTCGTCCAAAATTCCTTAATCAAAATTCCTGTCAATTTTAATACGAAGGGAAATCATTGGCCCGGCGGATTTCCAAGAAATAGCACCCCAGATCATCACAGAAACCAGCCATGTTTTACAGTTTGGATAAGGCAGTGTGGATTAAAGGCTTTTCTCTGATGTCTCTAAACGTACACTCGAGTTGAGGTCGGAAAAAGGTAAACAATGATTCATCAGAGAAAATTCAATTTCTCCACTGCTCGACGGATCAATTCTGGTGGTTTTTACACCACTCTGAACGCCTCGAAGCTTTTGTTTTGCAGAACAGAGGTTTTCAAATTGTAGTTATACTGTAGATTTCAGATATGTGCAGTTCCATACGACAGGTTTTGTGGAAACTGGGTTTTGTAGGTGTTCATTGAGGTCTGCAGTGAGTTTAAGAGCAGTGGTCTGGCGATCCTCTCTAACAATTCGATTTTGAATCCCTCTGTATCTCACAGACAACTTCGATTTTCGACCAGACCTGAGCTTTGCTGAGGAATTTTTTACTTCGCTTTCAAAAGCAGTCATTACTCTTGAGACACTAGCTCTGGAAACGCCAAGCATTCGGGCAGTTTCTGTTACGCTAGCCCCAGCCACACAAGCATAAATAATTTAGCCTCTTTGAAAGTTAGAGAGGACTTCCAGTTTCATAAGTTTATTAATAAATTTTTCTTTTAGACATCTGTAAAGAGAGTCTAAATAAGTAAGCCATCAAAATCCTATGATAATAAACTATAAACATTGATATATCTCATGTTTTGATTGGTTATAACATGTTCAAAGATAATGATACCGAAATGTTAAGTGTTTTCATAATTTTATCGAACCCCTGTGGGATCCTAAGATTTGTGTTTGATCCTGTATCTCAATAAATGAACTTGAATTAGAGCTGTTTTGGTTTTATTCTCCTTCAACCTTTTCTCACTCCGGACGCAGTATTGTGTGAAGATGTCGAGGCTAGAGGATGAAAGAAAATGGAAGAGTATTGCCCTTGTTTCTGCACCAGGGACTGTATTAAATTCATTAATAAACTTGAATGAAAGTAAGATGAGCTCAATATCACAAAAAATATAGGAATACTGACACAATGAGTGTAACGCTAACAATTGTAAACTAATAAGGTTTATGTAGCGTCTAGTCCTAAAAAGTCTCACAAATTTATAGTTTTGAAAAATAAACGATTTCCTAACATGCTGGCAGAGCATTTCACAAGTAGTCAAGTACAATATAGGTAATCCCTCGTATAACAAGCTATATTAATAAACTCGTAAAGTTTTGATGAAAGCATATCGCACTGAACAACGTAAGGTTACACAGAATGAAACTGCTTTTGAATTGGCAGACTACGCAATTTGAAGATTCTGTTCAAAAAGTAATTGATCGTTACTTTTTACGAGGACACCCTGGAGAAAAGTTTCTTCAGAAATTAGTGGTAAACATTCATGCATGAAGATGAATGATTATTAATGGATTAAAAATGTTAACGAGGAATGAAGGTCCTACGTTAAAAGAAAATTTCGAACCAATGTTGCCTAAGACTATGAGAATGTCAGCAAAATGGACCAGATCATCAGGTGTTAATAATCCATGTCGTAGCTGAAATTATTTAATTGATGTATTTGCATTTAATTGGAGTTGCGTTTATTTTTTCTATCACCTCCTCTCTGTTCTTCCTTTTTCTCTCTTTCTCTCTCTCTTAATCACTTACTTCCCATTTTCTCTCTCTTTGGTAAGATTTTATTTTAACCAGTAAGCTGCCCTTACTGCAGGTCCACATTTTAGTTGTACTCCTCTATTTTTATTTTTCCATTTTAACGCCTATTTACGATACTGGATAGTGATGTTCTGATATTTATTTTTATTCAGATTTTCAGATCATGTCATTGTTTTATTTACAAACCAATTAGTGTGTTTGAAGAGCAATTTTGTGATTGTGTTGAATTTTCATTCAATGGATGTGTATTTCGTTTTTACAGATTTTGACTGATGATGAGCTGAGGCATGAAACATTTCATTAAAATGATTTTAAAGTTCTGCTTTGCTATATCCTTCGTAGTTCAACTGCTTAGCAGAAAAAGATTCCTGACAAGTTTGTTGTGTCATTTTCTCAATTAATGAATGAAAAATGAAATCTTTTATGCGGATCTCTAAGCGCCTGAAATGCAGGGTGTATTGAAATAGGGCTGTCATTAATTGGCATTCCAGTCATTCAGGATGTCAGGCAATTGATTTTACAGCCAAGTCAATAGACACGAACTCAATATAGGGTTTGTGGGACCGAATGAAAAGACAAGATGAAAATTCTGTACTCGTACATACTGTGACTGCACTACAATATCAGTTAGTGCAGGAGTGAAATCAATCGGAAGACTCAGTTTTCCAGGTCTTTTTCAGGCGCTTCGTGAATATTTGTCATCATTGAATGAAAATTTTAATGCCTCGACATGATATTCTAGGGTAATCACTTCTACCCTAGAAATCACAACCAGCTATCACTTCAAATTAAGCGCAGTAAAGTAAAAAAGTGATCCGCTTTAATGACGAAATTGAGTACCAGCAGTTAATTTTCATTCAATTATTGCTATCGAAGTCGAAATATTTCCTTAGAAAACCTAATCTAATAAAAAAATATATTCACGAGTCTCTATTAAAAAATAATATAATAAAGAGACAGTTGTTTCCGAAAAACTTTTTTGAAACTATGGACAATGCCCAAACCAGAAATGACGGCTGGAAATCAGTAGAAGGAGATTTCAAAGCTGCCCATGCAATAATTTTCCTCATAAAATTGCCTGCGGTAAGATCAGTTCCAAAAGTGTGCTGTCTCTGTTGTACGGTGAATGCGTTTATAAGCTAACACGACCAATAGTTGATTGGCAGTCTTCTTTGATATGAGATCTATATGTATCTTAGCACATTACTGAGTTAGAAATAGGAAAACTATTTTCCAAGTGGAAAAAAATTTAAAGTGAGACAATTTCAACAAGGACTGAGCAAAGTTCCGAACATGACGCTTAGTTGAGACTTGTACTTTATAAGAGACAAGAATCATTGACCCTAGAAATGGAACTACGACCGTTTAGATACTCGTGAATATCAGGAACATTCGAGACACCATTACTCCGAGGCCGCACCATCAGCTGTGCCGGCGCTGCAGCACGCCGGAGCGACAACTCACATCGCTAGGCTGTGACGGTCCAACAAAGCGACCGACCGCTCCTACGCCTGTCGAAGATGCCATCGTCACGTGACGAGTGCCAAGAATACGGCGGTGGTGGGAGAATCTCCACTGAGTATTTTCTATTTATAGATTATTCTGTACGTATAATACGGAGCTTGTGTTACAGATAAATCAGGTATATAGATGAGGGATAATGGATGTACGGGTATACTAGGAATTTCCAGTTGGCAGGGTACTCCGTTCGGACTGTATAATGCTGTATTACGTGTTTGACTAGCACGTCTATGTACGACAAGCTCAATAACGTGTCGAACGTGGTCAGTGTTGGCTGTGCAATCCGCACCACATGTTGTGCATTGTACACCACTCAGAAATTATGAAACAATAATCATTTGACAAAACGCACTACTTTATATACAGCGTACACTATGCATAATACTCCTAATGTGCATGTTATGCTCTTAGCAATGTACTGCTCGCACAATTCAGCGTACAGCGTAAGAGCTCATGTCTGGAGACGTCACGTACACTATCTACTCATTACGTTCTAAAATCTGTTTTTTATAACGTCAAACAATTTTTGTTCGGATTTCGCATTATGCTGCACAACGTCACATTTGCGCCTCTCTTCAAAGTTGACTGCTGTGAATGGAAATTTCCCAATGATGTTTCTCACTAATTGAAATAATTAAATTACATGTAAGCAAATTGTTATAATGGATACTAGAGCCCGGGAAAGGCTTAGAAAATATCCACTTTGAAAATGTTTAAAGGATTGTTTTCCTCCAAATGTTAAATGATATTCATTTATTCAGGAACATTCATGATATACTTTACGATGCTTGTTCAGGTGTTCTTTCTCTTTATTCTGGTAGTGTCCACTGGAGTTCGCTGGACGCTGTAAAATATCAAAGTAAACACACTCATGTTGTACAGTTCTTCCGTTAGTAAAGTTAAAAAAATTATTTGTGTCAACAGACGAAAAGTCGTTCAGACTCCGCAGCCCTGCCGCAGATACCGCAACGCTCTTCCCTCTATATCTCTGTACCCGAAGCTTTCAATGACTAAACAGCGCTTGTCGATACGCCCGTAGACCTGCCGGCTTGACTGGCGGGACTTCGAATGCGACTGTCGGGCGGTGGAGCGAGGCAGCGGGGGTGCGGTGGTGGCATCGACCTCTTGTTCTGCTCGGTCTTCTTTGACGGTAGACCTAGGATAGGAGAGACCTAAAAATCCCCTTGGATAGCATCTGAATTTTTAAATAGTGTTGTACTGGTTTAGTAATTTGAATACCAGTTGATGCAAGGAATTTTCATAGAGTGACGACATCATGCTCTGAATTTTAGAACATTTCGAGAGAGTTTGGGAAATACATTGCAATGATAAATACGATGTGAGAAGCACATCATGAGAAACCCGTTCTCTTTTCCGAGACTGTACTCTTAAAGACACTCTGAACATTACAAACATCTTCAGGCGTTTAAATGTTTGAGAATTTTTTATACGTTGGCTTAGATTCTTGAAATTTTCAGTAAAAAATGCACGAAGCTTCTTTTGAACTTTTAGATAAATAAAAGGAAATATGAACAATCTCGTGATAACAGTCACCTCCACAGTAGAGGCTGAACTGTACCATTGCAATTTATTTAAGAGTCACAAATTATTTCATGATGACCTCATCTAATGGATTCATAATTTCTCCGGTTATTTCATGAAAATCATCAACCATCTAATCGGCTGAGTAGCTGGGACAAGCTAATATACAATCACTGCCATGAAGTGATGCATAACTTTAGAGTTGAACACAAATCACAATTCCGAGTTTTGGAAGCGTTGTTCCAAAACTTGACATTCAATTTAAAATAACTGACAAATATAACTGTACTGCGCTGATTTTATTCACTTAATGTCTTCCAAATATTGAACACTTCACGTGCATTGAATTGAAATTATGTGCAAAATATGAGCGCGCATTCTCGCAAAATATTGAGCTTTGTTGCCCCTGCACAAATTGAGAGCTGATGGGAGGGAGCATGGTAATCTAGCTGACATGAAATTAACTCGAAGTCTCCGCAAATTAAAATGTTCGGTGACCGCCAGGGCATGTCTGTGGGCACACGGATAAGTGCACCGTTGCTTTCGTTGAACTCGGTGAAAACTTTCTATCGTTGAAAATCAAAATCAGAGCATTACCTTCAGTATGTGTTAAAGTTTTCGTAGAACATTGACAAAAGGCGGAATGAAAATTTGCTTTTAGAGTGTATATGGTATATTCTTTGCCAGAATTTTATTCATGAACTTTAGTTGATATTTTACTGAGGGAGATTATGATTTATATAATGTATTCATTTGATGGATGACGCACGTAGCAATTCATGCTTGTTGTTAATTCATTTGCAAGTGTTGTGCTTTTCTGCGCTCTGACGTAGAAATCTGGTTAATTGTTTTTTAACATAATGGAAACGCAAATAAGGCAGAAGTTTACTTCTTTTTACGACAAGGAAAATGAAACTAATGAGTTTTTAAACCAGTTTAGGAATGACGATTCTTCGATAAATGAAACTTTAATTTTCCACGACGGTGGAGATATAGATTTTTAGCTTCACAACTACGAAATTGTTAGCAGCATCTAAATTTGTAGAATTTGAATCTTCGTGTAAATTAAGTCCACATACGTGTCATTCGCACGATGAAATATTTTCAGGCGACGTTTTTATACGCTGTTCCACCGCCCTACTGTAGAAAATTATCAATAATATTGCGGGGATTGTTAGTAGGTGTGTCTGACTACCAAGTGGTGGGTCGTTTCTCATACCGGGAAGTATCGTCTTACTTGCATTTGCTTCAAATGCCTCCGTTGTAAAAGTAACCTCATCGGAGAAATTGGTCTGCGCGTGTGCAATCTATAAACTGATGTCGGATTTATAATGGACAGAATGAACGCTCAAACGTGACATCAATATGGTAATCTATTGTACGGAGGATGCAAATATTGTGTATTTGATTCTTCGTGTTGGTCGTTACAGCAAATGTGCATTGTAATTGAAGTATTAAAGTTTGCGGGTCATTGGTTCTATTATCGAAAAACAATATTTGTTTTTGGGGAAGTAAATTGGGAGGCCAATATTAGTATTTTAGTGATGTTTTAATTGTTTTATGCCATTTTTTATAAAATGTTCACTCATTCGTCAGTAGCAAAGCGCTGTTTGAGTAGAACTGAACTGAGTCCACACTGATTGCAGTACTCTAATCCTGTACTAACTCGACAATTCTTCACTATCTCCACAGTAGATCTGTACAGACACGTACATAACGAAAACCTAGATAACTTGCAACTCAAACAAAATTTTCTGTCATTATCTGCTGTCAAAGTTTCACCTCGTCCATTGTACGAATGCCTTAACGTCAACATCATATCCCCTAGTAAAATACCATCTATAGCACGTGGATAGAATTCTAGGAAAGAATTTAGACACGATAATAGTAAATTTTCTCTCCTACTATTGTCACGGTTGGACGAAAACTGTTAATGTTCCCATTTAGATTTTCAGCGATAAACATTTTTCACTGCGTACCATGAGAGCTAAGGTGTGTCCTCATCTGTTTGCACACAGACGTGCACTGGCGGTCACAGAACATTGAATACTGATCGATACTTTCAACTAATTTCATGGCAGCTCAATTAAGCTCGCTTCCATCAGCTCTCAATTTGCACAGGTACAACAACGCTGTATATTTTGAGAGAATGTAGGCACATATTTCGTAGGTATTTTCAACTCAGGGCAAAAGAAGTGTTTGGAACATGGAAGACAAAAAGCAAAAAATTCGAAACTGAACTGTTGAATTTTGTTGGTTCATTTTAATTGAGCATAAGATCTGGAACTAACGTTCTTATAATCGGGATTGGGATTTGCGTTAGAATTTCAAGTCATGCGTCTCCTCATTGAACTGGTCGTATATTAACTAGTCCCAGCTACTCAGCTGATACGAGGGTTCATGGTTTACTACGAATAAGTGAGACAAATTTCGAATTCAAAAGAAGAGATTTTCATAAAATGACTTGTGACTCGCGGATAAATTTTAATTACACAGATCTGCTTCTTCCATGGTGACTGCCATCAAGATATTGTTCGTATCTCCTTTTATTTAACTAACATTTCGAAAGCAGGTCTTTTCCCAGCATTTCTCTTCTGGAAATTTTAACAAACCGTGAAAAAGAATCAACAATTTGCACACCTGGAGACGCTGGCCATGCTCAGTGCGTGTTTTCGAGAGCGCAGTCTTGCTTAACCCGGCGGAGAGAACGGGTTTCTTACGACGAGTTTCTTACATCGAATTTTTTTCATCGCTATGTATTTACCAATGTCTCTTGAAATATTCTAAAATTCAGAGAATGATGTCATCACTCGTTGAAAATCATCTTTTTTTAGTTGCGAATCAAATATCTATGCCTGTAAAAAACGTTTATTTCGTTTGTGTCTACCTTCTGAAACGGGGCTTCCAATTCATTTGTATATAACCATGAAATTTTTCATTGAACCCTATAGATTCTTTTTCTATGAACGGATAGATTTGTAAAAGTTGTACTAAGTATTTAAAAGTAATTTTAGTGCATCGTTTTAATTTTTCTGACTTATACCCTCACCTTTATTATGAAATTAAAATTCGCTATCTTGAAAAATGAAAAGTTTTATTTTACGACTTTCGTTTGAACATTGAAGATTCTTCATTCTTCAAAGTTTCGTGTTCAAAACTGTGTTAAAGTTCAAGCCAAAACTCATTTGTCAATGAAAGTGTGTTTCACCCTTCTGTGTCCCTTTCTCTGTATTTCTTTTATTACATTCATTTCTAAGCTGTCCTAATCTCAGAAAAACTTGGCCATGGGAATACATTATATATATGACTTTCAATCTCCTGTACTTACATTGAAATGGGCTGCTATAACACCAATAAAATTTAATTAGCTAAATATATTTATTTCAAGACATTGCAAAACGCAGTGCGATTCCCCTTATTCGTGAGCATTATTGCGCATGACCTGTTTTAGTCATATTCGCA
>JACJUY010001377.1:111765-126587 GCA_014220935.1 Platorchestia sp. MABIK | reverse complement strand
AAAGTGTGTTTCACCCTTCTGTGTCCCTTTCTCTGTATTTCTTTTATTACATTCATTTCTAAGCTGTCCTAATCTCAGAAAAACTTGACCATGGGAATACATTATATATATGACTTTCAATTTCCTGTACTTACATTGAAATGGGTTGCTATGACACCCATAAACTTTAATTAGCTAAATATATTTATATCAAGACTTTGCAAAACGCAGCTCGATTCCCCTTATTCGTGAGCATTATTGCGCATGACCTGTTTTATTCATATTCGCATCGTCTAATGTTTTTGCTAGTCTGGAGATGCGATTTCTTGCTTCTGATACTAAGTCTTGGTAATTAATTTGTACACATTATTGAGGCAGAACATTTCATGAATAGCTCTAACTGTGATGTAAAATGCTTTGTTTAGCATTAGGAAACAATTCTTTTAATGTTTTCAACTATTATTTACGTAGGAAATCTCAATAATTTCTGGTGTGGTTGAATATATTACTCGAGAAACTTATTCGGTATTCTGGTTGACGCGTCAGCTCGAAAAGATGGTTTCAAATGTCAACCTCTTAGCCTTAGTCGGTACCCAAATTAGAGATGAAATTTCTATCGCAATACCGAAGAACGAAAATATTCTATTGCTTTTGTAGTACTTGGATAAACCTGCTTACATTTCTGTAATTGAGGAACTGTAAACTTATGATTTCGGGATATTGCTGCCAAATTGATAGGTTCAAGTAGTTTATTTTCAGTCTAAACTAAAAACCCAACGCTGATAATCCGTAGGATTTTTAGATACGTAAAACGACCTTTGGATGAAATGATTGAAACGCTGTGTGCTAAATTTCAACTTCTTCAAAACAGTCTATTCAAAGAGCGTTTTATAGACGTTTTCATGATTGGTTTCGGCGCTAATGATGCCTCCATGATAGAAGAAATATCTGTTCACATTGAAATGACTTTTGATTTTTGAAGTAGTGGTGTTTCAAGCTGCGGAAAGGACAGATGCCCAGCTTGAGTTCAGTAGATATATTTGCGGCACGAACGGAATGGAAGACACGAGTAAATCGTTTCTTGATATTCTGAAAAACGCAATCTCGGTCTCTGAAAACTTTCTTTTATTCAGTTCATCTTCAAATTTTCCACAAAAAAATAACGAGTTACAAATTTTCACTTTGACCGAAGGCATTGGATCTGAATGACTTGTAAGAAAATTTGATTTTTTTTCAACTAATGCGTTGAATGGAGGAACTTTTATAACGTCTATGTCATATTGTTGAAGATATGTTCTTCGAAATTTGATGATTTTCTGATCGTTAGTCCAACACCCTGATGTGTTGGAGATATTTGTTTCTTAAAACGCAAACAGACACACTCAAATACACAATTCCAGGCAATAAGGCTCTTTCTGCGTTGCAGTATATATTCGTCTATGGGGCATCATAGTTCTAGTTTTGAAGATTGGCTCTGGTCACTTTCGAAACAATCCGTGAATCTTGTTCATCTTATTGATGGTTCTAACGTGTTTCGGGTATATATGAATTGAGTATGAATTGATGTTTATAAGTAATGTCATTATATCTCACTAAGAGGGTCGGTAAATAATTTCTTGATTCAATCCACTTTCCATACGTGAAAAAACTGGTTTTTAAGCTTTGCTTCTAACCCCGTTGAGTTAGTGTATATTCGAAACATCAAACGAAGTGTTAACGTAACAGAAAAGTAAATCATTTCCATCGGGACCCTTTACCGTAGATTAGGAAATGTCCATCCTCCATTAATATTACAGGGTCTCACATGCCTTCATTACTTGTATACAGCAAGTTGAATTTTAATACTAAATAAAACAAGCAAGGCATTGAAAAATTAAATTCTCCATCAAAATAATTTTCTTTCATTTTTACGTGAGGTCATACAAATGAGAATCAACATTCTCAAGCCGGCGGTTGCGTTGATTTGTAACCAGGCTGTGGTCCTCTGTTTCTTGCTGGTCGTGGAGACGTTGTCCAGCATCACAATAGATCGCAAATGGAAACATTTTGGAGCAAACATGACCCAGGTTTTTGCTGAAAATTTCTCGGAATTTACCACACCTAGCATCATCGCATGTCTAGCAATCGCTGCAGGGAGTCCTCCTGCCAACCTCGCGTGCCACAAGTCCTCGAGGTGCGTTTTTGCCTCCACGTACCTGCCGCGCGTCGGGGGAGAGCAGACTGAGGGCTTCACGTGCTGGTATTCCCAGGGTGAGTGAGGTGGTGTTTTTACCCTTAATTCTCTCCTGGGTCTGATCTCGCTTGTGAAGTTCACATTGCGTACCGTTTGTTTTCTTTTGGCGAACGTTTAAATTCGCACTATACCCGAAATTAAAATAATTAAAAGCTTTACTTTTTCATAATAGTTTTCGTAGAATCACTTCTCAGTAACGTGAACTCTGTTTCAAATAATTGTTATTTTTTATTAAAATTATTTTTTCCAAGTTCGTATTTAATTTCCTTTTGGATACACTTCACTTTGCCTGTACGTGATACGAAAACTACCAAAACTCTCAAAAAAGATTCATTCAAAGGAATATGCATGTGAATTTCTTGCCGAATTTATCATACACTGTTCACATTGAATCAATAACTTTTGAACGATTCAAAATATAATAAATTCAAGAGTACCATACCCAATGAATAGAGCTTGGATGCCTTCAGAAAGTGTGATAAAGTATTTAAAACACATCTTAACACTTCGAAAGTGAATGCACAAGTGTATCTAGCAACAGTGCTACCTCCATTTCTCAACTAATAACGTTAATGTACTAATTTCATCAAATGTACATGCAGGATCCTCCAAACGAATGCTGAGCGAAGAAGACTCGAAGCTTTACATGAGCTGTTTTCAGACGAAAAATCTACTTGTTTATGCTAATCTAAACTAAATCCTTTTCTTTCAAGAGACATGTGATGTGAAGAAATGTTTTCGCAGAATTTAATGATGTTTTGAAGTTTTATACTACATTTTGGTAGGCTTCTTGTTTAATAGCAATTTTAGTGTCTATTGATAAAATTTAAATTCACATCTTTTTCTTGGCTCTTATTTAATGCATGTGGAATGAAAAACAGGTTGCCGCAAAATGAAAAATAAGTTTTAGTACACATGACAAAATTGATGAATATTCGACGTTTCCAGTGTGCAGCCACGAAGGAGCGCTGGTGAAGGAAAATGAGAACGTCACCGTCGCTGACCCCGTCTGCTCGGGCACCCGAACTCTCACCTGCTCCATTCATGGGATGAAATTCACCGGTTCGTTCTGTTGAACGCATATTCTTCATGTGAACAACTAGCTATGATTTAGAAGCAGATACATTTATATCGTTCTTAAGCGGTATTTACGACCAATTGTAATGACACAATGTCATTCATCAGTCTCATTCCAACACTAATTCCCTCAACAGAAGTGCCTCCTCCCCGCACCACGTGCACAGCCCCCTTCACGCAGCACCCGTTTGGTTGCATGTACGACAGTCACGATTTCAAAGGCACCCACTGTCAGGCGATCAAGTACTGCGAGGAGCTGGGGGCGAACCTCGCTTCTCCGGAGACTGAACAGGACACTTCTGACATGCTGGACTACTACACCGAGATACATGGTAATCAAATGCACACTTTTATTGTTTTAGATATATTTATTATTTCTTTGCTCCGTATTCAAAGAAGTTTTTATGAGCGAATGTTCTCCAAAGGGGTAAAAATTCAAATTCTTATGATTTTAATGGGTTCTATTTGCGTATCAGAAGGCAGATTAGCCGATGTTCTATGATTTAAATTCTAATATTTAGAAATTAAAATGATGTAAAATGCTTTTTGATATTCAGACTAGGAAACACCTGCTGGAATGAGCTATAATTTCCGTATAGAATAATGGTTACCACTAATGCATTATGAATCAGTGTAACATGTTGATGTCTATCCAACTCCTTGCAACCGCCGGTGTGTTGAGTTCTAGAAATGAAGTTAGGTTATGAGGCTAGGGAAAAGAGTGGCGGCGCTTTATCTAAAATTTTTTCATTCACGTTTTTACAAGTAGATGGTGAGCGAGCTACAAATCTTGAAGTTTTCACAACCAGCCCGAAGTATCAAGATCGCGATTGAAATATTTCCTTATTTGATATTTGTCTGAAGCACTTCATGGATACTATAAAAGTTATAATAAAATAAATGCTATTATCCAGCATTAAAATTACTGCTTTCTCCTTAAATAAAGATGAGTGAGAATAATTTATCTGACATTTGTGAACTTAGCTGGAGATGAAGGAGCCCACCACGTGGGGTTGTACCTAGTGGACGGAGTCTGGCGCTGGTCAGCCAATCAACGAGAAGGTGGACCACCCGATGGGGAAAACTGGGGTTGGGGCCAGCCGAACGTGAATGGAGGTGAAGTAGCAGGATTCGTGTTCTACTCAACTATTGAAGGAAAGTATAAAATAGGGGATGTGAAGGTAGACAGTGACGAACACGTCCTTTGCCATGTTTGGACTACCGTCTAAGCACTTTAACTATGGTACTACACAGTCCGACTCCACACACATACGTCGGATTAACAAATTGGAATTTGTGATTTAATTAAGGTTAATCCACAAACAAAGGGCTGTTGGAGGAGATTACATTGTGGTTGTTTCCAATTAATTGTCAACCCTTTTGGGTTGCATTTCTAGGCTGATTTAGAAAGTTTCATCACCGACTTCTTTGAAATAGAAAACGTTCATTTTCTGCTCAAAGTAGTAACTGCAGTGATCATTCTTACAATATCCAAAAAGCTCTTATGTTGCTCTAGCTTGGTATTTTTTTCAAATTTCGAAAGCTTTCAATATGCATTAGGTATGGCTTAGTGAATTTTTCTAGCTATATTTGTATAAGATGCTTACAAGTAGCTTTTAACGCAAGCAAATGACAGAGTAAATATGCATGTAAATTTTCACATTTTACGATTTCAGAATAATACAGGCTTTTTGCAGATGAGATCCCTGCTCTATGTTATAAAATGTTTTCCATACAGGCTTAAAATTTGCTAAAAGCGGGAACCTGCGATGTTCAAACTTAACTAAAATTATTTGCCTGCAACCCGAATTTTTTGTTAAAGAACATCAGTTAACAGTACGTAACGTCATTTAGTCCTAGTTATGTTGAGGGATTTTTTTAAGCGGATTAATTTTTCCAACGTGCGATTTTTTCAAATTGATGTGGAAATGTACAATATTTTGTGTGAAAAAGCAAGCAAGATTTAATTAATTTTTCAAACAATTGAACAAATTCATTGTTCAAGACAGATAAGCCCAAATTTCTCAATTCCAGGTGGTTCTCGAGTGTTACAATATTTGCGCCAAAAATCCCTCTAGTGTTTGAAAATACAAATATACATTCGAGGGGTGTTAGAAATGTGTCGTGCCTAATATTTTATCGCGTAAACCAATGAAGCCTGGGAGACTTTTTACGTAGATGTAGAGGGGACACGCATGCGCAGTCATGAATATATTACCGCCTGTCAAAAGCGTCAATCGCAGGCGGTCAGAAGACATGTAGTGAGTGGTCGTCGGATTTTAGTTTTTGGAGGACAGAAAAACCTGGGCTGTAATGTTGTATTAAATTTTGCTTAATGCTTGGCGATAACCAAACATAAAATTCGAAATTTTCGAAAAGTTTTCGGGGAAGACACCATCAGAACTTCACGCGCAGTCGTTTCAGAGAAGGTCGCATATCCGTAGGCAATGAATCCCATTCAAGTAGGCTCTCAATCAGTCGGAATGACACTGTCATTGAGCAAGTCTAAACTGGGGTTTTGTAAAACGCTACACAAGGCCAGGTATCACAAAGGAGTACTACTAGAACGTAAATCGCTGCTTTCGTCATGCTGTTCGGTGCAAATGGCTCGATCCATGGGCAGTGAAAACTTCACAGCTCCATTATGATAATGCTCCGACCCATTCTGCACATCTAATTCAAACATTCGTTTCCTAACACAATATTCCTGTAGTTTGTCACGTTCCCTACCTCCCTCGCCTAGCGTATCTTTCTTTATACGTTTGAGTATTTTCCAATCTTAAGCTGCTCATTATTTTTGAACTACGTTCCTGAAGTGATGCCATCAATGACGGGAACGCTGGAAGAAGTATGTGCAACACTATTGGGAACACTTTGAGGAAGAGTAGTGTTTGGATTTCTTTAATGAATTTATCGTTGCACACTGTCCGATGCGTTTCAATCACACCTATTATATACTCCTATCAAATCGTACCAGTCAATGTTCAATGCTTTAATGCTCTTAAATCACACCTACTATACACTCACATTAGATTTTACATTATATCAATCGTTTTGTGATGTTTTTTGAACACGTTTAGGATATATTGCGTGAACAGCGCAAGAGCACTTTGAGCTGATAACGAGAAATAACCTAACCTAGATTGATTGGGTGAAAATTTTGCACTGCATATTTAGCGTTAAGGTGACGTCAAATGTTGTTATCGGGCCTAGGCGAATAAAGACCAATTTTTTTGCACATATGTGTTTTGCCGTCGAGTTATTTATGGAAATGAATTTATAAATAAAGTCCCTTTCATGAACAACATACTGAACATTCAGGCAAGCAGTTCTAGCAAACTTATTCACTTTAAGACGATCAGAGCAGCAATAAAGTATTGAAAATATCAGGGATTCTTAATGTATAGTGATACCTGAGAAAATTATTTCAACCGCCCATTCAATACAAAATTAATCACTCACATTCATCAAAATGACTTTTAACCCACATTTTCAAAAGCAATTTGTGTGCATGCGAGTTTCCCTGTAGTTCCCTTGGTTACGACGTGAGTGAGAGCACTGAAGATTTTTCTTTGAGGTTTAGCGTTCAGTTCTAGATTTAGATGTGAAAAAGGTCATCACAAGGAAGCGATTTACTAGTAAATGTGGCGTAGATATTATTGCGAAAAAAATGTACAGGTTTTTCATGAATCGCTTGTATTCGTAAGGGGTTAGAAAAATAATTCATCAAGACGATTTTTTAAACACATGTTTTTTCTTGTGTGAGAAATTTCCTTGCATTAAAAATAGTTCATACTATTCAAAACTTGCACTAAAAGATGGAAGGTATCACACTAGATATTTTTCAAAGTTTCAAAATTAGACTGGATTACCAATTCACGGTAACTCCGAACTAAAAGAACGGAATTCTATTAGATGTTATGAAATACAATAAGGTAATTTTATAGGCACCATTCTTGAAGTTAGGGCTTACAATCCGAAATGACAGGACCACATATGAAAGTGTGGATTTCACAATAAATTTTGAAACTCTTATATTAAAGTGTTATGTCGATGCTAGACTTCACATGCAGAGTTGTGATAGTTACTATTTCATCAATGTGTGTTCTTCACTGATGCTGTGTTTTAATCGGACCTTATGGAAAATAGTGAAATGAGTGTTTAGTGACAGACATGTTCCATCACGACTCGTTCACATTTAATTCGGAAATTGTGGCGCACAAGAATAGCACCAGCTTGTTGACAAGCACAATAAATAAGGATGGCACAATATTTCTTTTCTGTAACTGGCAGTTGACAATGACTTCTGACATCGATTTGGAACATCAACCACGAGCAGTCAAATAATTACAACTGAATCGTAGGGGAATGCAAAGTTTCCCATTACAGCATGTTTTCTGATTCGTTTGATAAATTTTGGCCTCCAAGAAGTTGTGATCTGATTAATCCTCTAGAAAATTCCCAAGTGTGTAGTGTGTTAATTGTTCTCGGGAAAATATTTTCGCGTTCAAATTTAAGAATTTTATTAAACGAAGCATTTCGTCATATGTTAAACTTTTCCGTTTCAAATTTTAAAATTTTACTTAACAAAGCAGATTGTTAAATGTTAGACAAATTTATCGTGTTATATATAAGGATTTGAATTATCTAAGCATATTGTCAACTGTTAGACTAATTTACTGCGTGTAAGTTAATTTTCAGAATTTTTTCACACGATTATTCTCTAATGTATCCCTTGGAACCAGTAAAATTGGAGATTGTGAAACTTTTGAATCGACAAAATGCCGCTAAACGGGTTACATACCCAAATCGAGAATTTCACATAATCTAATCAAACTTTTCGTGTTCGAAAGTGTGACCATTCCATCAAATCATCGAATACTGTTTACGGTTTCTCCACATGAGCTCGAAAGGTTTAAAATAGATAGCAGTGGTGCACCTATTCTGTAGCTAAAACCAACTTGCAGCTCTGGAATGTAAAACATGCGTGTGTTCGAGCAGCCCTGAAGTTCGTGGTTTTGTGAGGTAAAAGTATTTGACGATGGATATTAAAGCTGCAAACGTTTACTCAGGCTGATATATGGGAGAATTTATTTTTTTCCACACCTATAATTAATCGATCGCACTTTGATGAGTAAAAAATTATGTGTATTAAAATACTTTATTCGGATTTGTGAATTGAAATATCACGTTCGCTAAATAAATTCTTATCAACGCTGTTCTTGTTTCCTTCACAACCAATCTGCTATCACATTTTATGCCGTTTTGTGTGACGATGTTTAAGCTAGGGGATAGAGTCAAAATGGACAAACTATGCGCCTGTTTTTACAATAGTAACTGTGCGATGAATTTATAAAAAAATATTAATGTAATATGTGACACAAAAATGTCCGTATTACGACTGACGAGGATACACTCGTAAATTTAATACTAGGCATATACAAGGGTTGAACATTCCTAAAGTACATCTATGAAGAGTAACGTATATTAAAAAAAAATTCCTAGCACATTGTCGAAGTGTACTGTGATGAGTCTGTTCCAAAAGGTGTTTCTCTTTCTATAACGAGTCATATGAATATGCTTGTGAATTTTCAATATCAGCATCATACTCGAAACACTGTAACGTTTCTGATACGATGCACGGCTGAGGTAAACTGTTAAATTAACAATTGCAAGATTCTGGTCGAAAAGTGATCTATCATCTGAATAACATGTCAATGATCTTACGTTGGAAACCCGGATGAACTTTTTTCAATTGATTATCGGTAAACATTCATACATGAAGATGAATGTAAGAAGATTATGCCCGTGAACGAAGAGTTGAAACGTTTGCTTGTTCAGAGAAAATGTTGACAGGGGCTCACAGAACTTAAGTAAATATACCTTCTCCTCAGGTTACAATATTCCATGTTTTTGATAAAGATATTATTTAGGTCCTAAAATAAATAAAGTATTTATAGGAAAATTTCTTTTTGTGATGAGAATCCATGAATTCAGCAGAGAATATTCCTGAGTGCTGAATACCTCAAAGAGAAGGTATACATTTACATATATTTAGATATCTTCACTGCATGGTGTGTAGAATATGACACCATCCGAATTTTATAGTGTACAGAAAGCATCAATTGAGACAAGTACATTTCTGCGGTTTGTACCGTTAATCAAATATACTGTGCGTAAAATTAACGCGTATGATACATGTTCAATCCACCCCTCAAGCGGTAGAGTTCAATTTGAATGTCATTAATGACTTCCAAATCTCCAAAAATTATTCATCCAGTGGAGGAATACATCTATATATATATATATATATATTCGGTTTAATTTTGTACACTGTAGATGAACAGAGATAAAAAAGTCAGAGGTCTGAAACATAAGTGCTTAAGTTGAACCGTTGAAATTCATCAGCAAAAAATTTTTTCTGTTCAATCTCATCGAAAATATAGATGCTACACTGTTAACACAGTTCACGGGTCTTCTCAGTACAAGAACTCCGGTCAGTTAGAGTTAAGAACACAATACACTTAAAATATGCTTAAAATTTTTAATAACTACTCCAATATATATTATACCCTCGATAGATTACTAATATATAAAAAGAATGTTAGGTATAAATACCGGGAAACACAGTAGAACTTAACATTTTAACCTCAATACTCAAGCGACAGCTGTGAATGCTAATTGAAAAGAAATTGTACAAGGATGTCGCACATACACAGAAATATTAAAGTTATGTTCTAACGGATTTCACAAAGAATATCAGAGTTTGGGCGAGCTTCAAGAATCGTTCATTTTTGTAAATGAGAGAACGTTTTATGGATTATTTTTCATTTAAGGTTTATATGAGTTTTCAATTTTAGAAAAGGACATTCATGTTTCATTTCTCGACTTGCGCTTTGTTCGTTGAAGTGCTTTCTCTTTTGATCCCGTCGGTTCCAACTTTAATAAAGGAAATACTGTAAAATATTCACGCACATTAACTTATACAACAGTGTAATCATTACTTCGGTTAGCAAGAAAAAATTAATGCGGCTATTGAAGCCACATTGCAAATCATGAAAAGTTGTTAAAACTCAGTAAGAAATGATATTGAAGTAGAACACTCTTCCTGCTCTCTGCACCCGAAGCTTTCGATGACAAAGCAGCGGTTGCCGATACGCCCGTAGACCTGCCGGCTTGACTGGCGGGACTTCGAATGCGACTGTCAGGCGGTGGAGCGAGGCAGCGGGGGTGCGGTGGTGGCATCGACCTCTTGTTCTGCTCGCGGCACTGTGACGGCAGGCCTTGGATGAACGAAATGCATAGCGAGTTTTGAGAAATGACTTCCATGAATATCAATTGAAGGGGTGACGAAAATTGTTTTAAAACTAACAAAAGGTGATGGGTGTGTGTGGAATAAAAGTGCACTTAAATGGCGGAGAACTTTTACTTCTATCAGAAATCTCAAATTAGACCTGCTTGATGAAGTTTTAAAAGTTAGACATTATGAAAAGTTTCATTACATTGAGATGCTTCAAAATGTCATTCATAAAATGCAAAATGTGGTGATGAAACTTTTGTGATAGTAGCAGTTGCGAATTATTTCGAAATTCTAATTTATTTATGAAGTCACTAACTGCTTGTGGGGCAAAACAATAAATTAATTAGGGCGAAGTTGAATAATCATTTTATTTTTAGCTCGGAAACAGTTTTTGAGAAATAACTTTCGAGCAGACCCATCAGAAATATGTTTCTCACATAAAAATTTGAACGGGTAAACTCTAGCTTTGATGGTTCAAATCTCTGAGTTATTTGATCTTTGTTCATGCGTAAAAATAAAACCCTTTTTTGATCGAGGTTCAGAGCAAGTACCCTTTGAGATAGTTCGTTCGACAGTTTATAGTTTTTTACACTTTTTATTTGTTCATTTGAACTTAGTTTATTTATTCAGAAAATTTTGTTGGAGAAGGTTTTAGTTGCTCGAAACGTTCTAGTTAATTTATAAACTACTTATAAACTATCTTTCTCATAGACACATACATGACGAACTGGCAATGAGACAAATTGTTTACTTTGTTCTATAAATAAAACCGTATTAAAAAATGCACCCACGCACCTGAGAGTAAGCAAATGCGACGATAAATGCTTATTATCATGTCGGTTTGTGCAATGGAAACAGTCAAGTCTACCGATTTTCGAAGGATTGATACGCATAATTTGTCTAGTTAGGCAGCACAAATTTGTACTTTGTTTCAAAGTCTACGGAATTTACTTCTAATATTTAAGTGTCTCTGGTTGGATTATGGAGTGGAAGGCTATTTTACGTGACCATATCGAGGTAGAACTGCAGGATTTGGAACATGTGCGTCTCTGTCTCTGAATTACGTCATCCTGAGTGTTTGACCAGCCAGTGCATTTCAATGGAAAATTTTTCTGGTCACGGTTTTGATGTCCATTAAAATCAGGTCTTCTTTCAATTGCGCCACCGAAGAATGTAGCTTTTGAATTTAATTGCTTGAAAACGCTTATTTCGAACTCCTTATTTTATGTGTGCTTCCGTTGCCACATCAGGCTGATTTTGTACCCCCGGGTTACGCTCATGACTGCACAGTCGGTCGTGGTTTTTTATATACTCGTAAGTTCTTGCCTTTCTGCATGACTTGAATTACTTTACCGTCATTGATCTAGATGAAAGTACAGCAGAAGGGTTCCTCGCTGCAGATCTACACTTTTTTTTGCAAACATTTCTTGATATGTTGTTGTTTTTTGCTGTATGTTACCGGAGACAGCACTGATAGTTTATCTGGCTCGCCTATCTCGTTAGAAAAATATTAACTAGGAATACTAATCGTTAACCTGTGCACCTTTGGTCAAAACAAAAATTACCACAATGTTTCTTTCAACTCAAATAATGTCATGAGATATTTTATCATTAATCTTTGTCACCATGAGAGTAATTATTATTATAAATGAAGAGTACAAGAAAAATATTTAACGCAGGTCTTCAGCTCGAAAGAGTCTTTTCACAACTAGGAAATTGAATCAGGAGGAATAAAATCAATATCCATTAAATTTTGAACTCAACTGGAGCTAACTGTTACTCTAACGTTAGCATATACGGAGTATTTCTATTAAATTTACAGCATCTTTTTCAATGCGCTTGTCCCTCCTCCACTCGCGCCAGCTTTTCACTAACGAACACGTGATTGAAAAGAAACTTACCTTAATTAACTCCCTGTATCGGATTCCGAATTACCTGCCTCTACAGACTCAAATTGATGATAGAGGGAACTTTTGTTCAGCGCCAGTGAACAAATTGGCGTCTGAAAGTCGGTGTCGTCACTAATTTGGCACGTGAACAACGCGTGGAAAATAACAGAGTCCGCTTATACCTTCAATTACTTCCATTTCTGATGCACATTTGGCTTGATTGTTGGGATATTTCCTTTTACCATTCCGATAGTTGCTCCTATTAATTTATGTTTGAAACACATGTTCTATGATTTCTTCTGTAGCCTCAAGTTTGTTTACTCTTTGTTTAATTAATACAAGAGGCAATTAGAATCAGTTACTTGCTCTTTACTTCGCTTTTGCACACAAGTTACGCTTATTCCTTCATATTTTCAGTTCGATACCTATTGACTCTTTGCATGCTGGTAGGCTGTAACAGCTTTCATTTATCATTGTGAGTAGCTTACCTTATGGTATATTTTGTGCAAGTAAGCTATGGAATAAAAGACTCAAAATGTACTTCAAAAACAAATATTTATAACTTAAAAAGATAATTCGCCATTATTCAGTGCAATCCTGACTGAAAAGGATGAACTAATTCTTTCCATTCTGGTTCGACAAACAGTCCTATATTTTGACCTATTGCTTAAAGAGATAAAATCTTCATTTTATATAGTCGCGATCGAAGGAACAGCATCTACATTTTACTCCATTGACAGTGCACAAACAGCTTCCCCATTGACGTAAATTGCCTGCCATTGCGGCGTAGCTCTTATCTTTTCAATCAAATGTTCCGCTGGTACTTGACCACGCTGATGGAAAAGCGTATTTTTTCTGAAAAGAAGAAACCCGAGGGCATTTTACGGAAAATAATTGCTAAGCCATTGACTCACTGGGATAACTTATTAAGGGTGAACCCGTCCAATTACTTTGGCAAAAATGAAATGTTAGCCATATTAAGGAAGGGATGTCAATCAGCGAAAAAATGTTAGATTTGAAGCTAGTTCAGGATAAGTTGACGGACTACATCTCTGAATCCGGATGTTCGCAATTGTGTGAGTTAGCTTGACATGATTAATTGAATTTCACCTGGAATAAATTTCAGAATTATACGGTCGTGGTGAGCAGAATAAAAACTACGAATAGGTACTATAAAAAAAATTACGTACTTCATGAGTGCACCGTTAATGGGAGTCAGGCGCTCCTTCAAGGCCCTTATTTCTTTGACAAATTAATGTACAAAAAACATTCTGGAGATGTAGGCAACTGGTGTCGCTGCCGTCAAGAAACATGGATCAGGTGAAGCATTACAGCATGGGCAATACACGTTTTTACATACAAACTTCTTCACCTACAGGCACCAAGGGAGCAATGTAAAATGGTAGTTAAAGCAAGCAAATCTTGAATCGCCACAAAAATTCTGGAACAAGCTGACTGATGACCTTTTTTGCACCAAGAATGTGCTCGAGAACTCACGGTATTCCATGTTACAAAAATATGAGTTAAATGACGTAGAAACTGGGTTTCGGCAGCAAGATAAATTAATGCTAGCATTTTCACTTTTGATAAATCAATGTAGTTTTTAGGTTAAACAAAATGATACTAAAGGAAATTGGGCCGTCAAGTTGAATTTTTTTCAAGAAAACGATGAAGCGCTCCAGTAATTCGTAGGCAGGAGTGTTCACGTTCCGGTGAATAAGCTTATGCTGGCCAGGATTTAAGCCGTATCCTATATTAATTTATTGGTCTTAATTCAGGCGATGCGCTACCGAACAGCCATTGCTAGAAATGGATCCCCTCGTTGATCACCGCCAATCCTAGCTCGACTATTAATTGCTTTCTGGAATTACAGCAGATCAATTGCGAGTGAGGAAGTCACTGCTTCTGAAGGGGAAATTAAGCGACAGTTTACGGGAAATTGAGCACCCCATGGGTGCGAATGAAGCAAAGAATAATTTAAGATTCGCGGATAAAATGGTAACATGAGCTATGTATACGTCTGGGAGCATCAATTTGATGTTTTGTGCGCAAAGATACTGGAGCAAGCATGAAAAGTTCTTTCTTCAATTCAAACTATGAGTGACTAGAAAAAGATGATGCTAGCAAGTGCGACTTTTGTAAGTTGTGCTTCTTAAATTTTTCTCTTTGGTTGGAATCTTATATATTTCTCTTGATTTCTGTGGGCATCTTAAGCTAGCAAATAGGCGTTAATCTAAAAAATACTACCGTTGGACCACGTGAGTACATTGACAACATTATTGTGCTCACTTCATTATTTTATTTATGCGTTTTTTAAGCTAGAGAGTTAAAACAACACTGACAA
>JACJUY010001377.1:20073-82157 GCA_014220935.1 Platorchestia sp. MABIK | reverse complement strand
CCTTTAACACTTGGACTGCCATTTGAGCCCCTGGTGGTACAGGGAAAGGATTTTCACAATGTTGCTGACCGACCAGGAGTCACAAGTTCCATTTTCAAAAAAGCTCATTCAAAAACTGTATGAATGTTGTTTGTTAATGTTTGCAATTTTAAAAAAATTTCTCACTACAATTTGTCTTTAAATTTATTTTGAATATTGAACTTCAGTTTTATTTGCCGCGGTCAAAAGGGTTAAAAACTTAACTAAGCTTGGGCACGGTCACACTATAGTCTGTAATTTGAATGATATTTTAAGCAAAAAACCTATTACAAATATGTCTATCGGGTTTTTCTCACAGTTCACACTAAATGCTTCATTGGGATACATGTGAAATATGGGAAAAGGAGACTCTTAGTTCTCTGCTAAACTCTTCTACGCCTTCAAACTCATTACAAAGCAACTGGTGTGCGAACGTATACATTTCTGGCTTTGCATATTACTAGGCTGGTGTCATTAGTTTATTAGAACTTTATTAGTTTGTTACATGAGTGAATAAGTTAATTATATCAGTTAATAACAATATTAGAATTCTACCGATAAATTTTGTTATTGTCAACATAACTCATTTCACCGTTTCTCCCACAATTTACGTTGCTGAAAAGTTGTCCTAGAATGTCTCGTAAACCCCGCCTTGTTGCAGTCCAATAGATTGACTTTGGCAACCCAAAAGACTGGGTTTAGTTGTTTGATAGAATGGAAGGCGACATTATTGTAAGTCAGATTGCTTCACGTCAACTTTCATTTCCTTTCAAGCGGAATTACTGCGGAAAAAAATTAATATGGAGACAGAATTAGTGCTCCCATGTTTTGTGCGTACATGTGCACATCTAATTTCGATGAATATTTTTTCTTGCATGTGATAGTATTTACAACATTTCAACGCACTGGTCTATTTAAATTATATTCATCTAGTATTGGCTCAACATTTTTACAAAACACCGGGGAATTTCCAAATTTTTCAGGATTTCACGAATAACAATGTAACATTGTCGCGCCGGCAAATCCACTCAAATTACTCACCAGAGCTGAATTTAACTCTGAAAAATTACAACTAAATCTCCTTCGTAAATTTTCGGAACTGAAACCAGCAGAAAGAATGAATTTTACTCTGGAAAATTACAACTAAATTTCCGTCGTAAATTTCCTAGGTGGATAGGAAAATGAACGAAACTGGGAATGAGGATATTTTTAAAATAACCCTGGCAGTAGACGATCAAGACTTGTATCCTAGATACTCAAAATTCTACACCTTTTTCACTTCGAATAAATCCGAGTCAAGTTCAATTTAATCCAAGTCAAGTTCAAATTAATCCAAGTCAAGTTCAAATTAATCCAAGTCAAGTTCAAATTAATCCAAGTCAAGTTCAAATTAATCCTAGTCATATTCAAATTAATCGAACCCTATGTCGAGTTAAAAATTTACATATTCACTTATCAATTTGAGCTTTTTGCATTAAATATGTATCTATTGGATGTGATGAGCAAGACAGTCGTTTTTCCTTTCAGCAAGGAATGCATAAAATTTCTGCAGTATAAAACAAGCTGTAGTAAAATGTGGTAAGTATCCAGTATCAGGAGGCAGAGTGTGATTCAGATCTTTGAGCGGTGTGAAAGATGTGAGTCAGTTATAAAAACTTCGCATTATACTCTTTATTCAAGTTGTTTTAAAATTTTACATAGATGGCACTGTGCATACATTCAAATATTTATGTTCAAAAGGTAATTTTATCTTGAACATACCCATAGTTTCGAGGATTTATATGCACTTTTAGATATTTATATGCGGAAATTCCACTTTATCGCATATACATATGAAATAATATAAATGGAAATACAAAAGATTACTACCGCACGATTTGTAAATTTATTCTTTGAAAAACATACAAATGCGATTCACTGAGCACTAATGTACGATTCTGTTTGATTACAATTTATATGAGTACATTACTACACAGATACTTCCTGCATTAGCAAGAAAAATGTTGCCATTGCTCTCCAACCTTCATCTTTTAATGCAGCATCTATCACTCTGCATTTTTCTTCTCGTGTTTTCTTGTATTTTCCTCTCTTTACTCCTCTTCTTACTCATGCGAGTATATTTTCTTCACTTGTTTCATAGTCCGTTGATTGGTTGTAGAGATCCATCTTGAGGGAAGCGCTGATCTAAATTCAATGGGAAACACTTTTCTTCTATACTCCTATATTAGAGAAATCTGATAAGATTTCTCTAATATATGAGTATAGAAGATACTACATAAGATACTACAAAAGGCATTTTTTAAAATTATTTTAAAAACCGATAGTACGGAAGACAACAGTACACACATAAAATTCAAATGTATTCCTATATATATATATGTATAATTTGACTGGGAAAAATTTGAATTTGACTTGGATTAAATTGAACTTGACTTGGATTAAACTGAACTTGACTTGGATTAAATTGAACTTGACTCGAATTAATTTGCAGTGAAAAAGGTGTAGAACTAGTGAGTCTTTCAAGTATTTACTATTTAGATTGAACTTGCTTTACAGGGCATCAGATTACTGCCATTAATTGTGCTCTTGAAGCTCCCCAGTCGCAAAATTTGATCTGATGTGAAGGAGTTTCCTATTCTAGTTAAACGTCTGAATTTCTTTCGAGGAGAAAGCCTTCATTTCCAGACTTCCTTTCTAGAATGTACGGGAACGAATTGTAAACGGATCCGAGATACATCGAAAATATTAATGCAAGCTGAACACGTAAACACGAGTTAAATGACGCAGTAACGGTCTCGGCTGTCCTTCAATTTGACATCAGAAAAGCAGTCTAAATAGTGGAAAAAGAGTCGTTATTTTATCCAGGGCTCACTGGTAATTCGGTATCCTAAAATAGTTATTTATTGAAAGGAAAGAATCATTTTAACAGCATAGTATCGTTATCTAATCTATGTTCAAAAAACAGCTCGGTAAATTTAGTCTTATCGTAATGACTGCGTTTCTTAGGATATTTTTTTTTGCGATGAATCATATGTGATGACTTCAGATACATTTCTTACTAATATATTTCTGCTGTGGCACTTTTGACTGTTATCACGCTGTAAGTGTTTGATTGTTTTTGGGTTTCAGGAAGATCGACAACCATTTGGAAATGTTTTTCTAAGTAAGTGCGACAAGCATTTGGAAATGTTTTTCTGTCTAATGTTTTGTTCAGGGACGTCACGTCCGGCGTTTTTCTCAAGGGTGGCAAAATTATGACCAAACGAAACCCGAAGTCAGATCATCAATTAAGGTTTTTTGAACATATCAATCTATTAACTTTGTGAATACCAGTTATGAATACATTAAGTTCAGCCTGACGAGTTTTTAATTTTGATTCCGAGTAGTTTTTTTCGAGAAAGGTTCAGCACAATGCTATTTTTCCAGATAAGGGATATCGGATGATTGTTTATTGAATAATTTTAGTGTGCTTTATTCAGAAATTTTAGTATAATATTACAGTGCACTTTTTTAATCCGTATCAGTGACTCCAAATTGTGTTTAAACCATAAATGGATGAAGTTTTAACAAATACTGCAATTTTATTCGAAATTTCCCTTAAAAGTATGTTTCTTCCATATCACATGCTGTATGATAGAGAATAACTTGAAACACAATAATATTTCATACAACAGTAAATACGCGTTTTCAGGATAATTATCTGGATAATATGTTTGTTAGGGAAAGTAAAAAAACTGTAGGTATACAACAGACTGAAAAAGAGTTGAAAATTTTCTTTCTAGTTCATATGTTTACAGTTTTTTCAATTGCGACACTATTTTAAATCAAGCCCATGCCTTAATTCTGGTGTCTGAGAAGTTTTCATTCCTATTTTTTTGACTTTTGAGTGAAATACAGATGGAATTTTTGACATTCTGCGTGCCATCATCCTCGTATTCAAAAGAATATACTACAAAATTGCAAAATTACCGAGAAGAATCTAACAGCAGTTGATACTCTGTACACTCAGATCGATATATGTGAATTACTGGTAATCAAGGTTTAGTTTTTGACACGATCAAAACAAATTGAAACAGATTATTTCAATCATTGCGGAGCAGGATGCAATTTCAGAGTAAAAAGCTAAGGCTCAACAAGGTGCCTCAATCCAACAGGAGATTCACTCAGGTATCTGCAATAATACAAGTGCTACAATTCAACAGAGAGACACTCAGGTATCTGCAATGCTACATGTGCTACAATTCAACAGAGAGACACTCAGGTATCTGCAATGCTATGTATGATAGACGGAGATTCGCGCAATCTCATCACAGCGACACCATAGCCCCTGCAGTCCCACCTATAAGTGTTTACGATGATGCGGGCGATAAGGCAGGAGTTATAGCTCAATATTCGTTGATGGAGGAACACTGGGAAATTATCTCTCTGGGACTTCCTCGCTCAACTTGGACGCCACTTTGGATGAAAACAAGCAACTTCTTCTAGCTGGGCTTCTCGAATGAACATCAATTATTTCTCGCATCACCAGGATGATGAGCTGACATCGTACAATCAAGCATTGAATTTTAGAGAAGTTCAGACATGGATGCTCTCGAGTTCGCTAATGTGAGTTATCTTGTGCTGACGGCAAAGGGAATGACGGTGCTGTTGGAGAAATCGGCGATAAAAACTGGCACGGTATTCATTGACAATGCTTCAGCTGTACAGCATGAAAGATTTCTGTCTAAAAGCATCAATAACACGGTTTGACAGATTTTAAAATTGTCATGCATCCCTTATAGATAATGCAATGACTTTTGTCGCATTTCAAGCTATAAATTCAATATTTTTCAAACAGCGCAATGCACGCCTGGCTACTTTGTAAGCCTTTAGTTTATCCATTTGGCAGGAATTGAATAAAATTCGGATCTAATTTCACGGAACTAAAGCCCGAGTATTCGTTCGCAAGGGAAAAACACGCTGAAGTGTAATTGAACGGTGAAAGCCTTCAGTGGTCTCGATGCCACTCCTAAAATATCTCTTTAGCGGTTAGGGCTCTCAATCTAGTGCGAATTCTTCCCTGGCATTTTCATTATAACTAACACAGGTTTGGTTTTGCCAAAACCTTGTAAAAACCAAAATTAAACATGGATATGAGGCCCAATGATAATTTGTATTACGAGAATACACAAATTCCATGCATTCTATCCACCAAACTAACCAAACGGTTGTGAGCTGTTCAGTGCCCGTTAATTGGACCGGCCAAATGAACAGATTGTTCTTTTAGGAAGCGAATCGGTCAAATAACAGACTGGTATGGTATTACTTGTTAATTGGATTTGCCAAAATAAATGAGTGGATTCCAAATTCTTCGTAATGCTTCAAAACATTCCAGTTACACCAAGAAACTTCCAAACAACACCACACTATTTCCTAGTAACACCGCGCAACTTCCAAACCGCACCATATAACTTTCAAGTAACACCATGCAATATTCAAGTAACACCACACAATATTCAAGTAACACCACACTACATTCAAGGACACCAAGTAACACCACACAATATCCAAGTAACTCCCCACAACTTCCCTGCACTCCCACACAACACACAAGTAACAATACACAGTCTCCAAGCAGCATCGCACAACTACAGCCGCACCCAGAAGTCTCAAGAATTGTTTCCTCGGTACTCACCGCCCCAGCTCAGCCGGCGTTATATTCTAATATTCGTACATTTCTCTGCCCCAGACAAGTAAAAGTGGTCCGCACTTCGTAACACGTACATAGGCTTACAGAGCTCACCCGCAGAGTCCGCGTCTCTTACTGTCCATAAAATATGGAGAGAATGAAAAGTAGCGACCTGCTCTGCTAAAGCCTCGGTCTGACGCCGGGCTCCCATCACAAATTGTAGAGTTTGCTGCGCTCTCAAATGCGACATTTGCGACCACAAAAATGAAGAAAACAACTTGCGTACTTCTTCCTAAATATTTCAAGTTGATTGCATTTGGAAGCAAAAAAAAATTAATCCACGCTGTTAACTGCAAAAATCATTTTGCCTTGTTATGATTCCGGATAGCTAAATTATGAAATTTTAGATCTTATAACATGGAAGAGACCCATACCTGTCCCCTAAATTCTAAGTAGGATCTCCATAGCATTGGATGTCTTCCTTGTAGAAGCTTGCTGAATTGTGTACAGATGAATGAACGTTTTTATGAAGAGAAATTTGAATATTCTTTTGTGTTCTTCGGTTTAAGCGTAGGAGAACTTAAAATTTTGCATATTGCTGCATTTGTATCCAGATCTGCATTCCTGTACGCAGTATTTATGCAGACAGTGACTGAAGTCTTAAATATTTTTCTATGCGCTGAAGTCAATGTCGACATGTATTACAGTACGCTCAAATCGAAATACATTTGCAAATGCGAGCAGTAAAGGCAAAAGCGATTTATGTTATCAGAGACTGCAGTCCGTGCACGCTCTAGTCTCGACAACACGACGCTGATGCGAAGCAAGTTACCGCTTTCATTACCGAAATGTCCCAGCGACAGAAGATTAAAGATGTGAAGACGAATGCCTTGAATACCTCCCAGGCAGGATTGATTTACACGCCCGCTGCCCGTCCTGGATCTATGGAGACGACGGTGGTGGGCGAGCGCTTCTACGAAGACGAACGACGGGTTTTGTATTTATCTGGAAAGCACGTCTTGCCAGGCTGTTGCGTGAAAGAATTTTACGCAAAATGGGCCCGAAGATTTTTAGCAGAGTAACCAAAGAACGAATCTTCAGCGGGACAAGGGTTTTCTTTTGTTGTCTGCGTAGTTAATTTTATTTTGGAATTTGTAGGCAACAAGATTGCTAACTGAGGTGTCCCTAACAATTACGATCTCACTCGTATGCAAAACGGAAAACGCAGAACTTTTCTGATAATGATAACTTGTAATCTAAATGAGCTGTTTAAATGAATGATATATCGAGCATAAGCCGTGAAGGGATTCATGATGAATTGCAGGCATTGTTTAGAGCAACTGAACGAGTTTCTCATACAATTAAAAGTTACCGCTTTCATTACCGAATGTTCATAGACCACTGATGTTTCAGATGTTCAAATTGGAGTAAAATTATTATAATATTCGTACACTTCCCTGCCCCAGACATGTATAAGTGGTCCGCACTTCGTAATACGAAGACAATGCAATCTTGTCCATGTATAATGATTGTCTGTCACCACTACGGAGACACCACACTTGGGGAGACATCCAATGCTATGGAGACACAACACTTGTTGCAGCATTATTGTTATTTTACAAGAGCAAGAACTCGTTATAACACTCGGAGTATCGGGGAACAAGTTTGTCAATTTCTTTTGAAATGATTTCCAGTTTTTAAGTGAATTGTAGGTAATCAAGAAACGTCAAAAAACTGATTAGCTCGTTTGTGAAAAACTTCAGTTTTAATGTGAAAATTGACGCCCGATGTTAATAAGCAGTGATTTCTGTGCCATTTAATTTTTTGAGAACTACGTCAACTTTAGCCCCGCAAGCATTGCAACAAATAGAGTCCAGGGTTCATGCTCAATCGACAAATTATTAAATTGACACTCAACAAATGCTGTAAATAATATTTAAATTCATGAGAACTACCTCAATATTTGCCCCGCAGGAATTTTAATTGATAGAGTCCAGGGTCAAAGCACAGTTGACGAATTATTTTCAGACTGAGAAGCCACGGAAAATTCACCTTTCTTTTTGCCAAAAGAAATCAAGGCTATGGGTTTTATCACACTCAGAACTAAAATGGACGTGATTAAATTTTAAGCTAAGAAAATTTTTGTCACCATCGTTGGTGAGAAGGCGGAGTTTTCAAATGAACTAAATGCAAATTTCGTGGCGCCTGCCACTCATGTATGAACTGCAGAGTAAGGACTACAAAAATCAACCAGAATAAACAACATATGTCATATAACTGGTAATTTAAATTGCTGAAACACTGCTGTTGCTGTTAGTATCGTGGCTTCAGTTGCATCAGGTACTAAGAGGCTGTGTTAGTCAAATGCTTCAGTAATGTGCTCGGGCTAAATTATTGTTTCAGGGTGGGAAGTCAATGCTCTGAGCAGAAGAGCTTAGTTTCTACAAACCAAATTAAGGCCTTTCTTCTTCATCTTCAGATCCTAACAAGTTCGTTTACCCAGCGGATTGCCTCCCATCAGATGCAGCTAAATTGTCTAACATTGTTCTCTTCAGTATCTTCTATCATTCAGGTTACATTAAATGCTCAAGGTAATTTACAATCATCAAACAATTCAACCCTTGCTGAATTATTGGTTAATAAATTCCTGTTTCTCGAGAGTTATTTATCAACTTTGATATTTCGTGCTCTGATATAGTATTCGTGACAAGCTGCAACATTATGATCATGACCAGCTTTAATAACATAATAATGACCAGCTGTTATATTGCAATCATGACTAGCTGTTATATTGCTTTCATGAACATCTGCAACATTACAATCGTGATTACCTTAACTATTACATTCATGACCTTTTTTGTTATTACAATCATCATCAGTTTTAACATTAGTATTAACCAGCTCGAAATTGATTGCAATCGTAATCTAATGAAACATTACAATCGTGATCACCTGTAATGTTTTTGTCATAAAAATTGGCTGAAATATAACAATCATGTCCAACTACCATATCACAATCATGACCATCTGCCATGTCACAATCATGACCATCTGTCATATCATAATCATGGCCATCTGCCACGTCACAATCATGAATATCTGCTATATCATAATTATTTATTAATATCAGTCAAATCACTATACTGATCATCTGCTATTTCACAATTATGACCGTCTGTCATATCACAATCATGACCATCTGTCATATCACAATCACAACTACCTCTACGCAAAACACGGCTAATGAGGGTCGTAATAAAGGAATTCTTATCATAAAGTTCACGTGGAACAAACTATTACATAGAGCTGGTAGTTCACGTAGAATGAAGCATTCACGTGGAAATCGCAAACATTTATCCAATCGTTTAGGTAGAAAAGGTTAATCACGCGTAACTCCGTCAGGCATAAACTATCGTTTCCTAAGAGTCAGTCCATCACGTGAAACGCACCCACGTGTATCCAACAGCTCACGTGGAACGATTTATTCAAGTGGAACACTTTATTCATATACAAAACGGTGTTTTCAAATATCACATCAAGATTTTCTGAAAAACCGTAATCATTGAATTATGAAAATTACTCTAAATTATGCTGGTGCCTAATGGAGTTACTAAAGCCAATCCTAATCCTGTTTGTGTTAAGTGAGGCTGGAATGAAGATTACGGCATTCCGATGTTCCCTTAAAATCCCTTCAAATCAGTTTAATGATTATCCGTAATTGTACGCCTAGTGGGGCAATCTGATGAGTTAATTCCCCAGCGATTGCGTACAATCTGCTTTGGAATGGTGAGCTCCCGAAAAAAACGGGCCAACTTAAGAAGGAAAAATAAAGGGAAAGATCCAGCTTGTTCAGCTAAAGGAAAGATGTGCAGCTCTAGAAAGAAATTTCCAGTTTAAGAAAGTGTCCAGCATTAAGAAGGGCATCGATCACACGGCGTGGGCGTCCAGCTCGAGGAATGGTGTCCAGGTCAAAAGAGGTGCCCAACTCAAGGAGGAGGCTCAGTTAAAGGAGGGGCCCAGCAGAAGGAGGGGGCCCAGTTCAAGGACGGGCCAGATTAAGGAGGAGGTCCAGTTCAAGGAGGAGCCAGATAAAGGATGGGGCTCAACACAAGGGGGGAGGGGGCAAGTTCAAGGAGGGGTCCAGCTCAAAGAGGAAGCCCAGTTCAAGAAGGGATCCAGCAAAAGATTGGAGCCCAAGGAAGAGTCAGATGAAGGAGGAGGTTCAGCACAAGGTGGGCCTTAGTTCGAGGAAATGTGCCCAGCTCAAAGAGAGGGCATAATTCAAGGAGGGATCTAGCAGGAGGGAGCCCAGTTCAAGGACGGGTACCCAGGTCACTGAGGGATACACAGCTCAAGGCGATGTACCCTGCTAACCGAGAGGTGCTTAACTCCAGTAGAGATACCCATTTCATGAAGAGGGGCCCAGTTCAAAGAAGATATTGTCATGCTGAAAGAAAAGTGCCCAACTTTAAGAAGGAATATTTAGTTCGAGGAGTGATATCCATCCAAAAAAGATATCCAGATATAGACGGGGTGAAGAAAGAGAACTCCATTACTTTCCTCACTCATTAGAGCAAAACTTCCTGAAAAAAATGGTCATTTAATCTAGGCTCTAAAAATATAATTCTTTCTTCCAGTGCTCATTCCTCTATACTTCCAAGTTTAACCAACGTTTTATTTTACTCATCAGAAAACCCTTCAAACCATTTTCCTCTCATGCTCTCACGAATTTCTCCCATCTCAGATTCACGCATTTCTAACTGAGCAGTTTTTCACTTCACAGCAAGTTTTGTAGAAATTGATCCTCGACAGCTTGTTACTTCTTTTAAAACTATTGCCTTCTATTTTTTTCCACGAAACCATTGAAAATGTTTCAGGGCTACCCCATCACGTGTTTTTCTGACTATTCGTTTACGGGCGGGTTGGGTTGCCCGTGTAGCGGCAGCTGAGCCCTACCAGACAAAAGCGCTTGGGCCCCGTGCCACAGCAGCCGCATGCCAGCGTCCGCACGCGGGGCAATATTTACGCAGTCGAACTTTCTTTTCCTCGCAACTTAAAGATGCCATAGTTGAGCGGTACACGGGTGAAGCATTATTGTGTTGATTGACCCGATACATTAGAGCTTGAAGGGAAATGAAAGGCGGTGTAGCAAGCTCAAGAGCAGCACAATTATTGTCTTGCTGAACATTGGAGTTTGAAGGGAAGCGAAAGGAGGGAAGTGAGCTCAAGAGCAACACAATTGTGTTGCTTAACATTGGAATTTGAAAGGAAGTGATAGGCGGAAAGCGGCCTCATGAGCAACACAATTGTGTTGCTTTACCTGATACATTATAGTTTTAAGGGAGGAAAATCTGAGTTAAGAAGGAATTTAAAGGGATGATTAAGTCGAATATTTTTTGTAAACTAAGGAATAGTTTGAGAGGTTGAGTTTAAATATGAGCGGGTGATGTGATTTATGAGACATTGAAAACTATAAAGACAAAGAATTAATAGAAGTCGAGCTCAGGTATGAGGGGCTGATAATGAAAGAAACATTAAAACGTGATGAGCTCATACATGGCTTCATAGATGTAGGCTAAGCCAGTGAGTTGCTCCGAATAACAAAGTTTGCTCGCTGTTAATTTACCGATTAGGGAATGGTAGCTTGCTTACGAAGACTATTCAGGAGCAGGCCACACGTAGGCCTGAGAATTTCAGTGAAAATAAGGCGTGCGGCACATTAAACTCTACCAGAGCTTCCAAGTTAATTTTTCAGAATGCAAACTTTTGCGAACAAATTTTTTTTTCATGATAAATCGGCATCTTGTTAACACAGTGCGGGCGTTGAACGGATACAATCTTAGATTCGGTAAACAGTGAGTAGAAATTCCGATTCCTCACATAATTTTCGATTGATTTACCAACGTCATTACCTCCATTGCTTTCTATCATTTTCCATCGCCTTGTAACTTCAAATATTTCGCGGAATCATCATAATAATCACAAAATTATTACAGTAACCTTCATCTCTATCATTCCATCCATCATATTCACAACCTTTTCACGAACCTCTTCACGTTCATCACAGACATCGCTTAATCACCTACACCCCAAGGGTCCTAAGGACCCTAAGGGTCCTCGCCCGCCTTTGAATGCAGTGATCAGTTTCCGTGGAACAGCAGATAATCCCAACACAAGCACCAGGCTGGACACTGAGACAATATTCCGCGAGCAGGACATTCCCGGTGATCTGTAACACGTGACTCGAAGTTGTGAGCTGCACTGTTTGTTCGGTATTGATGTTTGATACGGGAAATCAATTTTTCTTGTAATTATGTAGAACTCAGGTAACAAGTGAATAGTATGTAGTTATTTTTAAATGTATTTTTCGATTGACCCTTTGTATAAATCAAACGATGAAATTTCCTCCACTCCCTATGGTACTAAACCCTATTTACAATATCTCCACAACGAGTGGTGTAGACACCAACAACCCTTCCCTGGCCATCACTAGAACAAGACCGCTAATAACTAGTCATCACTCCATTTTGCGTTTTTGAAAGCAGCCTAAAGAAGGAAGGAATGAAGGAAGATGCCTCCGGCATCTTCCTTCATTAGTCATCTTCTCGCCATATGATGTGACGCGGTCCTCAATTTACCGGCGATGTAGGCTGCCTGTATGTCTTGGTCCTCCATTAAGCACATATCCTCCGCATGGGGACGCGTTGCGCTTTGTCGCTGCCGCGCACCGAGTTGTCTGCTATGCTCGGGTTAAAATGTTAAAAGAAAGTCCTATCTGTAGAAGCCATATTCACAATAATTGACTCATGAATAGTTTCAGAGACATCGTTTTGGGTTAATTTGTTGATTAGAATATTATTTAGATCATTACCTTCCCAGTGCATGGGAACTTTATCGCTGCCCGCAGCTAGTTGTCTGCTGAGCTCGGGTTAAAATTTTAAGAGAAAGTCCTGTCCGAAGCAGCAAAATTAACAAAATTCACAAGCTCATGAATAGTTTTAGAAGTATCTTTTTGGGTTAATGCATTAATTAGAATATGTTTTGGATCATTGCTAACATGAACGGTCACGAAATACTGCCCGTGCGTTGAAAAAGACAGTAATCATGGTACATTTATTGTGACCAAGTTGTGTTTACAGTATGATTGATAAAGCAGTTTTGTCAGTGATCAGGATTTACCCCTATTTTGAATGTATAACACAAAGACCATTTCTCAGGAGAGCGTTTGACGCTTACCAGTAGCCAGGTACAAGTGAAATAGCAGTCGTACACATAACTCACAGCGAAAACAAAGTGTTCAAATACCAGCTGTGTTTAAACAATCCCTCGAGCTAAGGTGCAAAGACCAAGGTACCTTTAAACAATCCTGCATGGTAAATTTCAAAGACCAAGCGCATAAAAACCATTGAGCCAGTTAATGTAAAAAGACTAGGGGCCTCCAAATCTTCCTCGTGCTTAAGTTTAAAAACCAATTACGTCTTTAGGTGCGTGTAAAGGTCCAAAGACAAGTAGCCTCCAAACTGTCTCCCATATGAAAGTTCAAAGACCAACTTCGTCTAAATCATCATGCGTGTAAAGGTTCAAAGACTAGGAGCCTCCAAACTGTCTCCCATGTTTAAGTTCGAAGACCAACTTCGACTAAACAACCTTGAAAATAAAAGTGACAAGAACAATAGGCGTATCTGTGTTGAAGAACAAAGGCCAGGTGTTCTAGCTTGCCGGTAGCATGAGAAAAATGCATTTACCTTGTGCAGTTCGAGTAAACCATGGCGGAAGTAATTTAATTGACACAGAAATACAATTTTTCCATTGATGAACGCAAATGATTCATTATATGAAGAGATGGTAAACAAGAGCTGCATGTACATGCAGCTGTTTGTCTTCTGAGCTCGTAAATTGAATGTGTTGAGTTAAAATTCCAGAAATGCATTATTGTGTAGAGAGCGAAACACTATCATTATATTTATGCATGTGTGTTGTGATTTTTAACTACTCGATAATAAAATGATTTTTTTCCTGACAAAATATTTCAAATAGTAGCATATATTGACAGAACGTTTTAAAATATTTCAAGAAGGGGAAAAGGAGGTTTATTGTAAACTGTACGTCATGAAATGTAGAAGACGCTTAGCAGTAATTAATACAACTCTTCGTCACACAAGTCCTTGAATAAATTTTCCAGATGGTGTTTTTCTCTTAACTTTTCATGAATTAATTTGCTCAAGCTTTGCATAACATTTCCTACCGGAGAAGCCAAAGCAAAGAGAGTATGCGACCAAGAGTGCCATAAGTTGAAGGAATTATACTCTTGAATTTTCCAATATCGCTGGAGGTACACCTGTAGCTGAAACTCTTCTAGTCACTAAGGAATGACGTTCTAAATCCAGAAAGCTCTACAAAATTCACCGAAAAAATACAAAACTTTCAATAAAGAAAGAAAACTGCACGTATGAATTCAATTCAGGAACAGTATTTAGAAAACTGAAACTTGCATCGGTTAGAAATTCAGTTTTTTACTGAATTTCCCCAGTTTTACTTACAACTTAACCTTAGCCTCTTCACAGCTGAGCTTCTGACCGAAGATTCAAGTTCAGGTATCAAAAGAAGCAGCCGGCTGGAATAGGAGAATTTTACGCCAATTGCAGCCTAAATTGGCTTCAAAATTGTCATTTAATTTTCGGAAACGAAAGATGGTAAATAAGAGCAAGATGAGAGCAATGTCTGTGTGATGACACGGGACAACGTCTCTTTATGTCTGAAGGAATGAAGAATATCCCTACTCATTGTATTGATATATCAGCAACATTTCTAACGATTGTATTCATTATTTTTATCTCTAACGCTTATGGTAGTGAGCATCATCCTAATTTAACTTTGTTGCGTAAGACACAAGGAAAGTTTATGTTATTGTGGGATATTAAGGTTCATGTACATACAGTCCAATGTTAGATTCCTGACCAGAGGTGCTTTGGCTCAACAATTAAGCGTAACTTGAACATTAGTTTTAATATCCGCAGAGTTATTTCCATCTGTTTTATTCGAGGACAATGACTTCTTCCCCTTTTATGACATAAAAGTTTTTCTGTAGCTTAAATGAATGAAACGTTTTCAGTGTCTTAACATTCATACCACTGTTCATTTTTTTCTTCGAACAATTATCCGTATATGTGAGGAAAAGAGATTTTAAAAACCGTGAATAAAGTTTCTGATAAACATTTGTTCCTGAAACTATTTACTTGTAGTATTGATACCTAAAAATTTCCTCATACATAAACAAATTCATTTTGAAAGTGACATTGAAAATCGTTTGAAAGCATAAGTTTCCCAATGATTTTTGAGAAGGATCAAAAAAGGAAATGTGTACTTTATGATCGGCACACACGGAACACTTTTCTCCGGCAAAAAAAACGAGATTCTTTCAAACTTTCCAGCCATTTTCTTAGCTGATAGTGTTTCATATTTTACTGAGATAAAAAGACAAATGTAAACCCTAGTTACTGGGCATTAAGGCCAGACACCATCATACAACCCATGTGTTTTAGCATATCTTCTTTCGTGTTTGACTGAACGATTAGGCGCCTTTACGCTATTTCCATTACAAGGCACAAACACCAAGTACATTTTCTACACCATCATTCATGAAACCATAGAAATGAGAATCTCTTTTTCTTACTATACACACGAGGTACGCACACAAGTACCAAAAACTCGTTCAGTGCGCGAAAACCAGGAACTTTTGAAATCTGCGCTGCTCCTGGCCAGCTCCAAAGTAATGGTCTTTATCCTCAGGAGTGTTTTTCACCGTCAACAAATGGTGCCTGAGCTCATATTGTCGGCGGCTTATCCTATAAAGACTTGACGGTGGGACTGCTGGGTCAAACTCAAGAAAAATGGCGACACTTCTCGTTTCCTTCTACTTTAATGGAGCGGGAATTCTTCTCTGTGTAGCAGAGGTGCAACTTGAATTTAAGTAAAAACTGTGAGTTTTTACTGTTGTCTAGTAAACTGAGAGTTATTAATATTGTTGACTTTTGGGCTGTATTAAAACTCCACTAATGAATCCTTTCCCCTGTGTTGCCATGTTTCAGTGAACTGTAGTTGGCGCAGTTGAGTGACTCACTGTGTTGCTTAACCCAGCTTGTAAATTTTTACTTCAAAAAGGTAGAACCATTTCAGTGATCAAAGAGAGAGGTTAAAAATATAGTCTTGCTTGCGCTAGTATCCTTTGAAAATTCGTTGTACGTCGATCAGCTTCGTGTGTCAGTCAAGTATTCTTTCAGCAACCTTCTGCGTCCAACTCACCTGGTATACGAGTGGCGTCGCCTGAAATGCGATAAGCGTAAATGCGATAAGGGTTTTAGCGTTACGGCGTTGTACTTATAAATTTCAACGTGTACAGCCAAGTTCATTACGTAAAGAATTTGTTTGCATGAATCGAAACGGCATTCTAAATGAAACGTGATATGTTCTTTTTGTACTCATTACTGGAGCTCAAAATAAAGGATTGCATGTATGTGTTGTCAAGTGTTTCCAGGTTTTCATTTTATAAAATCAAACAAAATGAAAAATTCGTTTTTCTGCAATTTTTTTCAACTCTGCAGCAAGAACTGATATTAGTGACATAATAGACGATAATTTTATGACTGCTGTAATTTCGAATTTTCTGAGGGCAAGAGAATATTAATAGCCTTTTTCACAAAGCAAATAAAAAGTTACGCAAATGGAATGGTTTAACAAAGCTCGTCTGCGGTAAATTCTACTACTTAGAGACGAGCTGTAGTTGGGGCATTTATTGAAGGAATTCTGGTTCGAAGGCATTTTGAAATTAGTTTAATTCTTTAACCAGTATAGAAGGATAGCTTGGAAACAACGAATTTTATAACCCTAAAGCTCAAGCTTTCGCTTGACTCTCAAATCAGAACAAAAATTTGTTTAACTCCCAGAACTCAAGACCATAAATTATGCATAAGCATGTAACATCTGCTGAGGATATGTGTATGAATTGTACATTCAGATTGTGAAAATTTCGGCTGAATAAAGCAAAGTAATATTAAGATACTACCCACGAAGTCCTTTGTAGAAGTTCTATGTTCGTTTAATGCAGAAGTTGCTCGAAATTTGTTTTTTATGAAGAAACTCTCAGAACTCGTCCAATTTCCGGAAAAATTGAACATGAAGTACAAAAACCATTAACGATGTATTCAGCGAGCACTTTGATTCTTTGATATCTACAAAAATAACGAAGCAATTAACTTTGCGTTCAAGAAGCCCTCACAGTAGACATAATTTGTTGAAAATTTTGCTACAGTCGTCAAACATTTTTGTCTAACGTTTTCATTGCACGACAGCTTGTTTCGTCAGAATGTTCAAACGTGAGACACTTTTTTTTCATCATTTTCATTCCATTCTTTGATTTTGAGCTTGTTAGATCGTTAACGTTCTATTTTCATAGTTCGTAAATTTTGTTTCACGTACGTAGGTGAAGGCCCTTTTGAGCCCGATAAAGTTTAATTTACCCAACAACACAATTAATAGTGATTTTTCTCGTATTTTATTTCGATTGAATTGTACTGTGACTGAAATTTAATGAAAACTACAATGCTATTCTTACCGCAGTGACGAGGTGTAATGAGCACTTGGCTACCTTTTGCAATGCTGTTTTTACTTCAATACTGACTGACATGCTTGTTCAATGGCATCAGCAAATTTACAGCTACTGCAAGACTCTGCGTTTAATTTAGGCAGAAAAAATTATTCCTCGCACGTGGTTTACAGATTTGCGGTGACATAATTCTAACATCGATTTTATTCCTACATCATGACCGACTGACTTACGGCATCATCAATCTTCCAGCAATGTTATTCTCATCAAATGAGTGGCGGACTGTGGCTTTTTAATTCCTACAACAACGTAATTCCTACCGGTTGGCTCGCTACTTCATAGTCTCGCAGATAATTTCACTGCCCAAACATCCACCAAGCTGGAACAATGTCTGCTAATTGGATTTGAATATGCGTGATATGATTGATTAAGGAAATTTTCTCTAACTTGTCGGTATGTTTTATATTTACAACTGCTTGTACATGGACAAAAAGAGCTCAGATGTGTTGATGGATTATATCCAAGATAAAAGAACATTTTCGTCAGTTCATTATTAATGTTGACACTGTCTCTCTGTTCAGGTTCCTTGCAAGCGCTTTCACAAAAAATTTTAGCTTGCCGCTCAAATACTGTTCAAATGTCTTTAATTGGTTATTCTCTTTCATTAATACAATGAATTTATATATTCTGAAGTTCCTCAGTCTCAGTAATAGAGGAAATTTATTGAATTGATGCTGTAGAAACATCAGTGAGTGAAACAAGTGCTCATTTTAAGCAAAAACATCAGTAATATAAACTCCAAAAATATTCGTTTGAACGATTTATTCTTTGAAATTTTGTCTGATACCCTAATCAATGAAATAAAACACCGAGAATGTAAACGATTTTACCTGATTGAAAATATAGACGTGAACGAAAAATGATAATTCTGTTTTCTATGTGAGAGGACAGCTGGATGAGAAGAAGGAGCTGAACGTAATGAAACTCAGAAGAAACCAAGAATTTATTTCAAGAGAACGAGTACAGTTGAACAATTTGATTGACAAATAGGCCAGGCATATCTACGCAACTCTGGTAATTAAAACGGAAGAATAACGGTCTGCAAAAATGCCAATTAAAATGAACTACTCTGTATAGATGAAGGTTAGTTTATCCAATTTGCTGAAAATTCAGACATCCAAAAGGAGTCTACGTCATCTCCAGTGATCAGTCAAGCTGTAAGGTTCACATGAAAGATATACATTTCTTTTGAGTTGAAAATTTTTGTCAGTAAGTTTTCTCAGTCCAGTATACCTCAGAATTGAAGGATCACCACATACGTGCATGAAAGTGGTTACATAGCTAAAAACTCACAGTGCATACCAGTGTACGAAAACCAGTACAGTTTCTTCTAATAACATAACACTTGTAGTTGATCTACGTGCACTTTTGTGAACATAGGTAAAAGACGTGCATCAGGAAAACTAGAAACGATTAAAGTTACCTCCACTGCATACAAGATTCGGTCGCCGATCATTTTCATCCCAGTTAGTACCTTCACAACGTCTAAAGCGTTTTCTAATGGAGTTTTCTATCATGCTTTGAAAAGAATTATTGATCGGTAGACGTTATTTCTCACTGCATTTTAATGGATATTTCTCCAGTAGTGTGATGTTGCTTCACATCGCTGGGAAAAACAAAGGAGACATTTATTTTGTAAAATGTTTTAATGTTTGTCAGCTCATGTGCCGCAAATTATTCCGGCGATCGGTGATATTTTTCCCTCTGCATGTCCCTACAATTTTGGCAGCAAGCTTATTCGCACCAGAAAAATTACCGCCCATTTAGTAGATGTATTTTCAATAAGCGTAATTCAGTAACGAAGTTTAACAGTCTTTAAAACATTTGATCAAATGACCTCATCGGTCATTCGATCAAATATTTTGTGTTTGTTATGTTAAATGAGGATTTAACTGAAGATACTTATCTGATATTTCAAGCTGATAACCTAGAAGACTGAAATTATTTATGTCCAATATTCAATAACCAATATTCAAAGACCTCCATGATCTACATTCATTTGTTTTTCTCAGCATACTGAAAATTATGATCAAAACTTGCACTGTGCGTCCTGCTAAAATACATGCATCACTCACATATCTTCTTAATAAGTACTAAATGTATTCAATCAGAAGGTTAAAATACTATTCTATGCACTGTGAACAATGATTATTGCTGACACAGAAACTGGGTGTTACATCCAGGTGAATCGAGTAAGTTTTCTGGAATGTAGCATGAATGTCAACTTCTTGGGTGCATCCATATTTTATACCGCGTAGTAATGTAACGCAGGCCTTTTCGATGTGCGTACAATTCTAACTCGAAAAGTAATTTTTAGTCGTTGAACGTGTCCATAACTTCTTTGATGATGTTATGCTCGTCCATAATTTCTCCACACTCATGTACCAAGCGAGTAAGTCATAAATTTTTCTCATGCAACTCACTAAATACAACGCATATTCACGATAGAAAAATCTCTTAAAATTCATCTTACTCTCTGAGGCTGAATATTTCTGGAACTACTCTCATTGCAACTGAGATTCTAGGTACAAAATTGATGTGTGCTGTGTGATAAAACTTGAAGTAACCTGAGAAAAATCTTAGGCTGAAGTGGCATGAGTGATTCCGAAATTTCAAATTCGTGATCACTCAACACAATTCGTGTTATCTTCTAAACAATTATGGTGCGTAATCTGGTTTTGACTCTTCTCAAATACTATAGGTTTCCAATCCGTTTTGAGCCCCCTGAAAGCTGTATGCCGAACGGAGTTTGGTTTACTCGTAGGTGCAGCGACACACGTTAAGCATGATACATTATTTTTTAATTCGTACTAGCTTTTCAAATTCAAGCATTAAGGAAGCCAATCTTGCCCTATGATTAGCCGTTGTGTTAACAGGGATGCTGCTGAAGCATTAGCAATTCTAGACGATGCTAGGTAGTGAAAAGTGTAAGGAATTTTGTTTTCAATAATTTTTTACCCAAACCAGCAATGACAGGTAGCAATTTTGACTTTGTGGGCGTTTGTTAATTGACCCTCAGGTCGCATATGCGCGTTTTGACTTTGTGAGCATCCAACTAGAACTTAATATTTCATATCCTCAAATATCATGCTTCCATTTTCAAAAAATGAGTTACCTAAATTAATGCATAGAACTGTATGATGAGTTGCTCAAGTGCCCAAGAATTTCGTGGTTGTAAGTTGTCGGTGCACATTGTCGCATTTCATGAGTCTATCACCAAGTGGAAATATTCACACGACAGTCCATTTATGACAAATACCCTTTGTTTTGAAATCCTCCTTCTGATCTGTGAACACATACTCTCCATTGATGGTCTGATTCGTTAAAACGGCAGCAAAGTTCGCATCCTCGTTTGGCTCTCCAGGAGCCCAGCCATCGGTGCCGGCAGGTGCTGCTTCACGCTGATTTGCTGGCCAGCGCCAGACGCCGTCCACTTTGAACAGGCCCACGTAGTAGCTCGTTTTTACCTCGTCTAATGGATACGTTAAGTAGCAACGAATTGTATGCAAAAAGTTCGTATTTTAAATTTATGAAAATAATACGAAGGTATCTATATGGTATAGTTTGCTGAAGAGAAATTTATTTTATCTAGGTTTTCAATGTAGCAGCAGCCTCGCCTTTTTAACGATACTATACAAACTTCTGGTTTGAAAGTTTCAGTAAAAATTCAGACAATAATTTTCAAATATGATTATCATTACAAAAGAAAGTTCAATGAGATGCATCCATAAACTCTCCCCGCCTCTTTGCTATGTTTTCCAAACTCTCGATTTCTTTATCCCAGATGCGAACAGAAATTTCCAACATCTTTTCATCATTCAATTTTTAGCTACGCTCCAAAAATTGGAATCACGAAAACATTTCTCAATTTGTTTGTCAAAGAGAGTTAATTCACGATGCAAATTGTTGAATGTCATTTATCACAACCAATATAGTGAGCTTTTGAACTTGCATTTACAGTTCAAAAATAACGACTTGTCAGAATTTCTATCCTTATTGTGCATGTTTTGTAGGCCTTGAGCTTTTTGTCGGTTTTTTATGTCTATGGAAACTTTTGACTGATGATTATAAAAACGTACAATTCAGTGCACTTCAATATCCGCAAAAGCAAATGTAAAAAAATTATTGAGATCATTACTATTTTAGAAAAAACTTGAAACGGAAAAATATACCTTCACAAGTAAAAAAATACAATGACCTTCACTGACATAAATGAAGAAGAAATGAATATTTTGCGTGCATATCCCTGAGAATTTTCTGTCATAAATATATTTTGATTAGACATTTGTGATGAAATAACATTTTTCTAGCTTAAGCAGTGTTGGTTTACGGCAGAAGAAAAAATGTGGCCACTATTTTTCTGTCAAAAAGAGAATGGAAGAACTGGCTACGATTTTTATGAATTGTCTGAGTACATGTAATGGGTTGATTCCTCTTGTAAACCTTAAATGTAATGTATGTATGATCCATTATTATATAAAATGTAATATGAATTACATTTGAGAGATTCTCTAAGATGAGGCCTCGGATCCAATTCTAAGGGCCCAGAGTTAATTAGGTAAGTGATTTTTTACACACATGATAGGAACAAATTTAACTTAAATTAATTCCAGTGATTGAAAGTTTTCATGATGGTTTTCGATTTGATGACGTCACATAAGGTCACACGTGATGTCATGTACGCCCAGAGATGTAGGAGAAAGTTTCTTTTGTGTAAATTTTTTTCCTATCCGGCAACTTTTCTCTAAGAAACTAAAAATTTTAAAATCTTATATTCAAAATTATACTGAAAATTGAGGAAAATAGGATGAAGACTTTTTGCACAGTCATCAATCGAAGGAGAAAGGGCTGTTGAAAAAACACTGATTATATACAAGTCCCTTAATTCTACAGATTACACTGAAAATATCCCTTAATTTCATTTAAAGTGATAAACATTTCATTTTAAATGTCATTTCAATCATATTTAAATCACATTTATTTTATCGAATTTCTCTAATTGCATGTTTACTAATAACGAAACATAGAATCAAATGAAATCTTAGTTTTAAATGATGTTTGAGAGGTGTTCATGTGCACTTTCTGATGATGTTTTCAGACAAAAACCAAAACGCCAACAACAAGAACATTGCAGATGGTATTATGCACAGTTACTTACTGTGCTTAAGATCGTAGTAGGCCCTCATGGCATCGGTGTCCTCAGCAGTGAATGGAGACGCAAGATTTGCCTGCAGATCTTGGCAGGACTTGAGCACCTCACAGTAGGTGCCTTCGTAGTCGTGGTCGTACATGCAACCAAACGAGTGCTGTTCGAAGGGGTCTTCGCAAGAGCTGGGGAGAGTGGGCTCCACTGTGTAGAGTAGAAATCAAAAAAGCGTAATACTATCAGCACATCACGGAGGAGCGAGAGATGCGTAAGCACTTTTCAGTTTCGGTCAGTTTCTAATTAAATGTGACTCGTTGTACCTGATTGTTGAAAATACATTTCGATTCCAAGGAAGCGATCGTGATATATTGAACACAAAGTAACTTAACACGTTAAGTGCGGCGTGACCCACCGGTGGTCATTTAGGAGATTTTAATAATGCTGCTGACCGACTAGGAGTCACTGACTCAATTTTTGTAAGTACTAATTGCAAGTTAAATGAAGGCATGACCCAGTTAATGTTTGCTATTGTCAAAATTTCTTCCTACATTTCACTCAAAATTTGAGTTGGATATTGAGCTTCCGTTTCTCCCCCCGCACTTAACGTGTTAAATGAGCAAACCCTTTTAACAGACCACGACGGGGTTCACAGACACATGAGACAACTGGAAACATTTACAAGTATCCTGTCTGTGTTGATGTGGTTGTTCAATAAAACTATTTAGATTCATTCGCATTGTCAGAGGCTTATCATGTTTCATCACTCAGTCTTATAAATTCAGGAAACTGAATAAATATTTTGATGATGCATTTTCTCGAGGTGTGACGATCGAGTTGAAAGAATGTGCTCACAATATGCCCTGTCGTTAGGATTCCCTCTCAAATATTAAATTATATTTATTGTTGACATCCGCTCAGTTCTGGATCTTTTTGATGACAAATAACGCAACTCTATAACGTCTCCATTTTGTGCGTTAGCCTCCTTCAAAAGACGACCACAACTGTGAGTTAGACAGCGGGCTTGTCTTCAAGTTATGAGGTGGCTGGTCCTCTCTAGGTATACCAGGAGGCCTTGAGACCAAATGCTTATTAGGAAGCCTTGAGACCAAACGCTAACTTGACTATGTGCATCAGAGCAAACACATTCGACTGTTGAAACGACGCCATAGGCAGTACTTGTGGAACCGTAGTTATGACTGGCTAGACTTCAATCACCTGTTACAATAATTATTTCCGTTAGCCGCTTTTCATTATTGTAAATTAGAGAAAATTTGTTCTGGTATAACATTCCATTGATAACCTTTCAATTATAATGGTTTTCGGAGTAGTTCGTTGTCTTCGCACTGAAAACCCGTTGATATTTTGCATTTCATAAATCATACCTTGGAGGACAATCATTCCATCGAAGCACATGCGAGTTTGGAATTCCGGACAAACAGATTCCGGGACGGTTTCATTTTCTTTTAGCAGCGCTCCATCGTAGCTGCACTCTGAAAACACACAGCGTTGCTTTGAATATCTATAAAAAATGTCACATGAACTGTACAAGAATAATTGTTCGTTACTTCAACAACTTTCTAAATATTTGTTAAAGCAAACCCCCCAGAGCTTGACTGGAAGCGCCAATTTTGGGAAGTTGAAAGATGGAAGAAAGTGTCGTTTTCTGATCAGAAAAAAATTACCTTTGACAGTTGTGATGGCTTCCAGCGTGTCTGGTAAGACTAGGAGTTGCTAGTTGTAAAGCTTTCTAAACGGGGCGCATTGGCAGACGTTCTGATGAGCCAAAAAACTAAAATATTGTAAGTGAAGTGGCGAAGTTCTTTTAGCTTTAAGAATTCAGCTTTACAAACGACGACTCCACTCTTGAATAGAAGGGACCTTAATTTTTTCAAGGTAACAAAAATTTACAAGGTAATGCTGTCATTTCTGCCACCAAAACGGATGAATGCTGCTTGAATTACATTTTTGTTGTTCGCATGTTGTTTCCAGTGTTCTCGTTTTGCTACACAGATCGCGGTATACTCCAACCAACTTCTGAACAGTTGAATTTGTACAAAGTACTAAGCTCCTCTAAAGTTGGAAACTTCCGTTCGAGTACAAATATATGAAGATCTCTACAATGGCTTGAATAAAATCCAAAGAGAAATTTTTTTTTGCGTATAACTTGAATAAAAGATAATTTTGATTTTCGTCTACGATATTGCAAATTAGAACAAATTTTCGCAGCATCAATTTTTTTATGATATTGAATAAATTGTTTCAAATGCTTCGAAAAAACATTTCAAATAGCTTCACGCATAAATTCATTACGATTGAGTTTAGATGCGATAAGTTTCAGAGAATATGATTTACCCTCAGATCAAAGTAGGAACAGTTTATTAATAATGAGCCAATCTGAGAATCGCACACTTCAGTTTTAAATTACTCAAGCCAATAATTAACGTTTTTTCCAAGTATTAGCCAAGAATATTAATGTGCACAGTATTTATATATATTCGTTTTTTATAACAGATGTCTATTCTCTCAGGTTGTTTTTTATCAATGTAAGCTAACATGTAAGAAAATTGCTGAATTCAAACCTCACTTACAACCAAAATTTTTCCTAATAGTTTCTCCTGACCAATAATTGTTGGTGGTTATCATCATCGCATCACGAGGAAAGCATTGGTTGAAAGCAATGTAAGGAATCAAATATGCTAATGCGATTATAATCAGATGAATACGTCTCGTGGAAATGTACCCACTGCACACATGCAAACAGAAACTGTGTCTCAAGCCATTTCAAGAACCTCAATACGAAATGAAAAAAATCTTCTTGCTCACCACGAGAGTACAAGCACGTGAATCCCTCAGTCTGCTGTCCTCGGACACTCGGCAGGTGCACGGAGCCAAAAACGCACCTCGAGGACTTGTGGCACGCGAGGTTAGCTGGAGGACTTTCTGAAGCGAACATAGCACAAACCATGATGTCTGCAACAGTAATTTCCGTGAAGTTTTCACCAAAAACTTGGGTCATGTTGGCTCCAAAAACTGTCCATTTGCGGTCCATTGAGATGACTGACAAAGCTTCGACCATCATCAAGAAGCAGAGGGTGGCTGCAGTGGCTTGGTTGCGGACCACAGTGATCACCGTTTCGTGAATTATGAAATTCATTTCTGAAGTAGAGCAGTCAAATTTACGTAGATATTTGTTTGCCCCTATAATAAGTGCACGACTTTTTTCCTAATTTAATCTTTAATACCCTCTGCACATTAAAAAGTATAGCAATTTTCTAAATTCATATTTAAATTGGAAAATATTTTTAAGCATCTGTCATTCACAACTTTGGGAAATAATGTTCTCTCTTTGAGAACAAAGCGTAATTGGCGTCATTAATTTTCATACTTCACATAAAACGCAAATTTTATACAAATTTTGCTTTTTACCCACGAAAAAATGTGTTTCCATCATTCATTTATTTTTCTTCACCAAAAATTGCATTTAATAGGAAGACATTCGTTGACGAATTCATTGCAACATTGTATGAATCATTGGTTTTGTATTTGGTTAATTAATCAAACACTTTAAATAGGTGTGTATTCGTGTCAAGCATGAATAGTTTAATTTGACAATTTATTGCCAGTGAATAATTGTGGCGATCTGCAAGAAAAGCGAAGGCTAACCGTGCCAGGAATACAAAATCAAAGAAATGTAAAATAAACTGGAACCAATCCCTGCAAGAAACAATTATATTGGAAACAATTCGGCTTAAGTATTCTTCTGAGTGTTATTTAATTTCGATTTCTGCACCCCAAAATCGGATGTAAGTTGGCTTGAAAATTCTTACAATGGTTACATTTATTTCAACCATTCATGGGGCAGGTATGAATGCAAGCTAGAATGATGACTGTTTGACACACAGATAAATTTCATCATACATACATTTTTCGATGTTATCTTCTGAACATATTTTTGGAATAACGTTGCATTTTTTTATTCTCTGCTTATACGTCTTCTGAAAATATCAAATCCTGAAGACTTTTTTTAAAATAAGATTTTGATAATGCATGAAACATCGCCATTTATATGGCAGTGATTTAGCTGTGTCAGATTTTGATGGACGTTTGATAATAACCCTAATTATTTAAGCAAAGATATTTAAGCACTTGAATTTCGAACATTTATTTAGATTGTGGGTAGTACGTGATATCAAATGTGTACTTTAAGAAAACGATGTGGGATATCAGTCCAGTCCCCCGTCTGAAGCAAGACTGCGATCTCGAGAACACACACTGAGCGTTGTCATCTTAATTGCAATACACGTATAATATTGAAATGTTTTTCTACACAGCGAATGAAAATTACTAGAGAAGAATAACCTGACCTCCAGCTGCTCTCAAAATATTAGCTTAATAATGGCGATACACTCCAGCCCGTGCAGGAATTCGCCATGTAAAATGCAGAGCTGCATGTTATCGAGACTCAAGTTATAGATCATTTTGTGCAAACCCAAACTTTTGGAGATAGACATTGGTCTCAGTTATTCGTGGTAATTCTCGAAGCAATGTTTTCGCTGAGTAATTGGGACTGAGTGATATCCCCTCTCTAGCATCAGGTGATGTGAACTCGATAATCAACTGCACGCCTTGCACAACACCCATTAACTTTAGAAGAGACGTCAGAACTTGCTGTGCAAGTGAAATGAAGGAACATGATTTAACGTTTCAGCGATATTTTTCTTCGCGTTATTCATTCCGATTTTTGATATTCCGCATGCATGTAGAAGAAAATAATGATGGAAAGGGTTCCTACATTCAGTCAAGAAATGCAGCGTGGTAAAATGTTGACAGGTTCAGTGATGACGGAAGTCTGCATATGCACTGAGCTTACACGAGACAAGCATCAATTTTCCATGAATATTTAATATACCCACATCGCCAGGTTATGTTTGTGAACAATCAGGGGCGCAGCTTGTGTGATATAAACAGGAAACTATCATTCCCTGAAATTCTGAATAGAAGCAGCTTGGGCTTTTTCTATAATAATTTTCGCATAATTGTGTTAAAAGTAGGTATGAAAACGGGCTATACGAGGGAGACATTTATTGCTAGAATTTTATCTGCGAGCTCTCCTTCCTATTTCACTAAATAATATAACTTCTCATGCGAGACATTTCTCCAATGAATACTGGTAGCATTTTTTCTTTGCACGCTGCTAATTTATCCGCAAGTGATTATTTTTCCGTTCCCTGACGCCGAAATCGAGATATTAGTTTGGCTTCTGAGCAGAATAGAAATGATACGGTAGGCCGAAGCTTAGCACGCTACATGATGTTGAAAATAACGGCGGGTGAAGGAAAAGTCTCGCACCAGTGTAATGTAATTTACTGTTTAAAGTTCAGCTTTAAGTTTACACTGGCAGCACAACTGCCCCTCGCCAGTCGGGGAGAACCAAGCCATGACGGTTTGGTAGCGCAGGACCCCGGCTGACCCACCGGCACACACGAGTAGGGAGATCGAGATCGGGCTGCAAACAAATAATTTCGTTAATAATGACCTCAAGGAAGCGGACGGGTGCGAGCTGGAAGCAAAGATTATTTTATTACAGGTATCGTAAGATGAACGAGAAAAAGGTTTAATTCAAGGATTTTCAACGTATAACGCAAATTAGGAGAATAGCAATATACTAGCATTATTTTAGCAGTTCTTACAATTACACATGATTAGTAAATTAGCAATAAGTCAGCAATAGTGTTACATTCATAAATTAACAAGAAGTTAACAAGTGTGTTATATTCATAAATTAGCAATAAGGTAGCAATAAGGTTTCATTAGCAATAAGTTAGCAATAAGTTAGGGTTTTACATTAAAAGTAAGTTACTCCAGCTCAATCGCTTCCCTCTATAGAGACCTAAAGTCCGCACCGACCAACACTGAATTTGTAGGGAGGATGGAGTGGGGAACCGGCATCGTTTTAGGATGGAGGATTCGCTACGAAGGGTCGACCGTACACAGCGCTACACAGCGCAGCGGTTCCGTAGCCTCCGCTGCGACGGTCTGCAGGACGTCCACGAGAGCGATATCGGTGCCATCGGTGCGACGCGGTAGAGGCGGGCACCAGCTTCTAGATTTCGCCAGCCCAAGGAGCCACTGCTTCTTACGCAACCATGATGATGCTTAAGCCGTCTTGAAAACGTCCAGAAAAGAGGTCAACTGAAGATAGCACAGGGGTTAAGTAGAATGTTAACGTGCTGATGGTTGGGCGTGAACTCACATTTCCTGAGCGGAGAAGCTGGAAATTTACTTCTTCGTGTGCGATTGACAGAAGGTCAGGTCGCAAATGACAATATCACTGTATCGGTCTGACCCTGTTTGCTTCCTTTTCAGTAAATACTGGTTATATTGTACACATGAGAAATGAAATTATCCTAGCAAATTTTCCAGGATAACTACTTTTCTGAAAAATGGTCGAACACCTGGAACTTCAAGATAAAGAAAGTGGTAGGAATCAAAATCATGATCGTAATTATAAAAATGTTCTTAGTCTTTTTATAAAATATTTACACGAACTTAATTCAATCAGTAAATTGTTTCGGATGCCAAATCTAGCCTCCGAAAGCCAGTAAACAAAAATTGAATAAGGTAACGTACGTTTCTTCATTCAACTCAAAGAATTGCAATTCCTCGTCGCTAAGCCTGGGAATTTCGACTGAATTGGAGAGATGACGATCGAAAAATGGAAGTACCGAGAATTTGTAGCAAGCAACCATTTATAGTTTAAAACTTTGCATAGAGCGAGTCAAATTATATTTTTCACATGTATGCCTTCCCAGTAAATAAATTTTCGCCTGTTTTACTTGACCTACGGCAGAGTTGAATGTATTAGAAAAATTTTCTGATATAAATTTATGTTGCAAATTCACAAAATTAAATGTGAAATGTCATGTTCGTGTTCACAATAAAATCTTGTTCAGGTTTGTGCATCTTTTAGGAAAATTCTGGAGGGGTGGACTGGAGGCACCCGGGAGAAACTTTTGAGACTTACTAAGGATACCAGTGCCTGTAAAACTGACGACGCTTTGCAGTTGTGTTTAATCGCTAAATCTTGGTCAGTAGTGCAATGAAGATGTAATATATATATTCTGAAGTTCCTCAATCTCAATAACAGAGGAAATATTATGAAATTAGCGCTCTAGAAACATACGTAAGGTAAACAGGTGCTCATTTCAAGCTAAAATATCAACAATGCAAACTCCAAAAATATAGTATTGATGAAATTTTCATTAAAATATTGGCTGAAGCCCTAATCAATGAAACCAAACACCAAGAGAGCAAACGATTTCAACTGATTGAAAATGTTGTCGCAAATGAAGAACTATAAATTCTGTTTTCTATGTGAGAGGACAGTTGGATGAGAAGAAGGAGCTGGGCGTAATCAAACTCAGAAGAAACCAAGAATTTATTTCAAGAGATCGGTTTTAGTAAAACAATTTGGTTGACAAATAGGTTAGAGATATTTGGGCTTCTCTGGTAATTAAGACGGAAGAATAACGAACTATATGAATGCCCTTTAAAATGAACTATGAATATAAATATAAATAAATGACGAATAGTTTATCAAGCTTGTTGAAAATTTAGATATCCAAAATGATTCTACGGCATCTCCAGTGATCAGTCAAGCTAAAAGGCTTACAAGAATGAAATTGATTTCTTGTGCGTTTAAATTTCTTTCAGTATTTTCACTACGTATACCTCAGAATTGAAGGATCACCACTTACGTGAGTGAAAGGGGTTACATAGCTAAAAACTCACAGTGTATACCAGTGTACGAAAACAATACAGTTTCCTCTAATAACATGACACTTTTAGCTGCCTTACGTGCACTTTTGTGAATATAGTTAAAAGATGTGCGTCAGGAAAACTAGAAACATTTCAAGTTACCTCCACTGCATACAAGATACAGTCGCCGATCATTTTCACCTCAGTCAGTACCTTCACAACGTCTAAAGCGTTTTCTAATGGAGTTTTGTATCATGCTTTGAATAGAATTATTGATCGGTAGACGTTATTTCTCACTGCATTTTGATGGGAGTTTCTCAAGTAGTGTGATCTTGCTTCACATTGCTGGGAAAAACAAATAAGGAACATATTTTATAAAATGTTAAAATGTTTGTCAGCTCTTGTGCCGAGAATTCTGGCGCGAGATCGATGATGTCCCGGTCATTCCGGTCATTTCGGCGATCGGTGATGTTCCTACAATTTGGGCTGCAAGCTTGTTCGCACTTGCAAAATTACCGCTCATTCAGTAGATGTTTTTTCAACAAGTGTAATTCAATAACGATGTTTTACAGACTCCAAAATATTTCATCGACTGGCCGATGAGGTCCACTTTGTGCTTAATTTTTTATTATTAAATGCGGGTTTTATTGAAGAATCTAATCAGATGTTTCAAGCTGATTACCTGAAAGAACTGAAAAGTTCTTTATGGTCAACATTCAATATTTAATAGACGTTATTCAAAGACCTCCATGATTTTCATTCATTTGTTTTTCTCAGCAAGCTGAAAATTCTGAACAACCCTCTGCGTCCTGCTAATATACATACATCAAGCACATGACTTCTTAACAAGTACTAAATATACGCAATCACATGGGTAAAATATCAGTCCCTGCACTATTAATTACTCACACAAAATTTGCCTGATGCGGGCGAGCTGAACGACCCCACACATCAGTGCTAAAATAAAACGTTAAATACCTCAAAACTGCAACTATGCCGTCACACAATGATAACAGATGATCTCTGTATAGAAATGACAAACTAGTGAATATCGAATTCACCGATGAAACGTCTTTGTAGCATCTTCGGTGGTGAAACGTCCTATATAATAATAATAATAATGCTGACACAAAAACTGGGTGTTACATAGAGGTGCATCGAGTCAGTTTACTGGAATATCGCAAGAATGACATTTCCTTGGGTGCATCCAAATTTTATACCGCTTAGTAATGTAACGCTGGCCTTTACGATGCGCATAAAATTATAAATCCCTCATTTTGAGCTGCATCTAATCACGAAAAGGAGACTTTTAGACGGTGAAGGTATCCATAACTTCTTTAGCGGTGAAGCGATGATGTTTGTGTGTCCATAGTTTCTCAACACTCATGTACCAAGCGAGTACCTCGAAATTTTTTTGAAGAGTGTCAGTAGATGTAACGCACATTCACGATAGATAAAAATTTCGTATGATTCATCTAACTCTCAGAAGCTGATAATCTTTTTGAACTGGTTTCATTTCAACCGAACGGATAGGTACAAAATTGGTGCGTGCTTTGTGATAGAACTTGAAAAAACCTGATAAATATCTAAGACTGAAGTGGTATGAGGGCATCTAAAATGCTCAAATCGTGATCACTCAAAACAATCCTTCTTAGTTTCCAAAACAATAACAGAACGTAATCTGGTGTAGAGTCTTCTCAAACACTAGAATACTAAAAGTTTTCAACCCCTTTCGTGCCACTTGGCAGCTGTGGGTCAAGCGGAGTTTGGTTTTCTCGTAAATGCGGCGACACTTTTTTCCTGAAATTTTTTAGAGTTCTATGTCTAGTTTTTAAAATTCACTCACAACGGAAGCCAATCTGATCCAATCATAAGCCGTTGTGTTAACTGTGATGCTGCCGCACCGGTTAAAACTTCCAGACGCAGTTTGGTGTCGAAGAGCGTCAGAAATTTAGCTTTAATTCATTTTTTACAGAACCAGCAATGAAAGGTAGCAACTTTGACTATTTGGTCGTTTTTTCCGACCCTAGCTCGATATTTGCGTGTGTAGACATTGTGATGGTGTAAAATTAAACTGTATATTTCAAGTTCTCAAATGTAATGCTTCAATTTTCAAGAAATTAGTAGCCCAACATTATGCATCGAACTTCATGATGAGATGCTCAAGTTGTTTTGGGTTGTTGTTGTCTGTGTACATTGTCACATTTCACGATTAGATCAATAAGTACCGTAGTGGAAGTTTTAGTAAAGAGGCCACAAATGACAAATTGCCTTTGCCTTGAAATCCTCCTTCTGATCCGTGAACACATACTCTCCATCGATGGTCTGATTCGTTAGCACGGCAGCAAAGTTCGCAACCTCGTTTGGCTCTCCAGGAGCCCAGCCACCGGTGCCGGCAGGTGCTGCTTCACGCTGATTGGCTGGCCAGCGCCAGACGCCGTCCACTTTGAACAGGCCCACGTAGTAGCTCATTTTGACCTGATCTAAGAGGAACATCATAAAGTAACAAATTTTAAGTAAATTAGACCGTAGTTTCAATTTATGGAGACATTTTGAAGGTTTCTACAGTATATACCATATAGAGTTTACGGAAGAGGAATTTTTTTTATCAAAGATTTCATCGTTTCACCAATGTCGTTCTTTTAACGATACCATGAACAGATACAAATTTCAATACAAATTCCGACCATGATTATCAAATAAAATAAGCATTCCAAATGAAATACAAATGAGATGTAATAAACATACTGTTCTCTACTTAACTATCTTTTCAGAACTTTCGACTTCTTTAGCACTCCTACAAATAGAAATTTTTAATATCTATTTTATTATTCAATTATTAGCTGCGCTTCAAAATTTATTTTTGACTCACGAAAATATTTCCCAATTTTTTTCAAAGAGAGTTAAGTCACGATGCAAATTGTTGAATTACCGACGTTCCATTGATCACAACCGATATAGCGAGCTTTTGAACTACCTTTTTATGGTTCAAAAACAACGGCTGATAGGACTTTCTATCCATGCACAACACGTCTTGTAGGTCATGAGCTTTTTGTCGGCTTTTCTACGTCTGAGGAAACATTTGACTTATGGTTATTAAAAACATGAAATTCAGTACACTTTAAAACACGGAGTAACAATTGTGAAAACTTTAGTGATATTCCATCTCGGAAAAACCATCATCAGAATAATAAACACTCTCATGTGAAGAAAACTATCGACTAAATTGACAGTAATACTTTTTGTGAGCATTTATCACATCATTTTCTGCAACAGAAATATTTTATCAAAACTTTATGATGAAACAAACATTTTTCAGCTTAGGCTAAGCTGGGTTACGTCAGAACGTAACAATTGAAATAGAAATGAGGCCACTATTGTACTTTAAATTTGAGAATATACGTAATTTTTTGCGCACCTGATCTGAGCGAATTTAACCTGACCTAAATTAACCGATTGAATGTTTGCATGACGGTTTTACTTGGTGACGTCAAATGAAGTGACATGTGATGTCTTCCAAACTCAGGGATGAAGGAGAAAGTTTCTAATGCATAAATTTTTTTCCGTCCCGCAATGTTTCCTACACAAATTTAGAATTTAAAAACCTTTTGTTATAAAATTTAGATTGAAGAAAATTGGATGAATACTTTTTGTAGAGGAATCAGTCGAAGGAAGGCTATTGAAGAAGCAATGATTGTCTAGAGATCCCCTAATTGCTCAGAACACCCTAAAGCCCACAATAATTTAGAAGATCAAGTATGCAAGAATATGTATAATAAATATGCGAACACAGTTTTACAATGCTAAACTTTTTTTCGACATTATACATAAAAATTTTAGAAGGATTATTCCAGGACGTTCTAATACATTCCACTACATATTTTACAACCGAAATTTCATCAGTATTCACCTCCAATAACGTGTCATTGGCACAGCAGCTCTCGTTCCGAAAGGTCGTAAGCATGGGTAAGGATAAAGACATCATCCAAGACCTTCGCGAACGAATTATGGATCTCCATAATGCTTTTCGATTTCGGAGGAAATGTGCACAACTGTATGCTCCTATAGCCTTGGTTGGAACCATAACCAAGGAATTGTTGAGGATGAAAAAGGTAGATGTTTTAGAATGACCAAATCAATCCCCAAACATGAATCCGATCAAAAATTTGTGATTTAAACAAAGTGTTGTTATTTGCCCCTACTGTATAGGTAGTTACTTGCCGTGCTTAGCACCGTAGTAGGCCCTCATGAAATCGATGCCATCAGCAGTGGGAGAAGCAAGGTTTGATCCGAAACCTAAGCAGTGTTCTAGTGCCTCACAGTAGGTGCCTGTGAAGTCGCTTTGGTACATGCAACCAAACGAGTACAGCTTGAAGGGGTCTTGGCACATTAAGGCGGGAGGGACCATCACTGTATGGAGTAGAAAATAATAAAGCGTCACACTATGAGCACTTGAGAGGAACGAGAGATTAGTAGACACTTTTTAGTTTCGGTCAGCTATCAATTGTATTGTGACTCTCTGTAACCTGATTGATAAAAAAAACTACTGCGATTCAAAGGAAGCGATCGTGTTAAATTAAGCTCAAAGGAAACTCCAATGAGCTAAGCTTTAACAGACTACGACAAGATTCAAAGAAACACAAGACAACTGAAAATCTTTTACAAAGATCCAGCCCGTAGTGATGGAGTTGATCAATAAAATTATTTTTATTCATTCGCAATGTCAGAGGGTTATCACGTTTCATCCCCCAGTCATACAAATTCAACGGCAGCAATTATCATTTTACTGATGGAGTTTTTCAAGGTGTTACAATCTAGTTGTAAGAATGTGCTCACAATCTGCCCTGTCGCTAAGTTTCCCTTTCAAATACTAAATTAAATCTATTGATCACGTCCTCACAATTCTGGATCTACTCGATGACACATAACGCGACTCTATTACGTATCCACGTTGTGCGATAGCTTCCTTCAGAAAGCGACAAAAACTGTTGGTTAGACAGGGGCTTGTCTTCAAGCTATGAGGTGACTTGCTCCACTCCAGTTTAGGCAGGAGGCCTTGAGAACAAGTGCTTACCCCTTTCAGGTTACGCAGTCACCTCTAACCACAACAAAGTAAAACAAAGTAGTTCAATCATATGGCTGAGATAATGACTTGACTACGTACACCAAAGTAAACATATTCGACGGTTGAAATTGAAAACGCCATTGGCAGTACTTTTGGAACCTTAGTTTTGGCTGGCAAGACTTCAATCTCCTTTATTCCTTCTATCACCTGCTTTTCATTTTGTTAAATTCGAGTAAATTTGTGTTGGTATAACATTTCATTGGCAACCATTGAATTATGATGGTTTTCTGAGCCTGGCAATGCCAAGTCAATTCTCAACATGGATTTCAAAGTAAATATAAGTTGCGACGTATTCTAGGCTTCAGGAAAAAGTAAAAGTAATCATATTTTCCAGGAGCCATGCACCTGATGATAAAAAAAATCAGTTTTGAGTCATCTTCATAGAATAAAACCAAGGCAAAACTCAAGATTGTATTCGCAAAATTTGGGTAAGTGAAGCTGACTTTGATGATTAAACTAGAATAAATTACCAATGACACTTCAGAAAAAAATCCCCGGCACAAAAATCGATCATCTTTGTTTAACCGTTGGAGCTTTGTTGTTTGGAAAGATGTCCTCATCATTCTGACGCCAAATTTTGCCTACATTTATGTTTCGTAATTTATCGATTTTCTTGGTTCGTATCTCTATTCTGATCGGAAATTTTTCTATAAGTTCTAGAAAACTAAGAGAAACTGATAGACAACGTAGCCTTGCCAGAGGGGGTCAAAATCCATGGCAACCCTACATGGACTGAGTGCAAATTTTACTTTCACAAACTATTTTAAGCATTACTCCCATGGCTTACTCGTCATGAAGATTTTTTTGTCTAGTATTGAGGGGATCCTGCGAAAAAGCTAAAACAATTTGCTTAACAAACCTTAACTTTCAGTGCTTATTAAGGCGTATGTTTGAAAAAATTGAAAAAGAAGAAAAGAAAAAATGTTGGCCAAAACACATTGGAAACAATGCAATAGGAGGCAGTGCAGATGTCAAGTTATTTTATGAAAACAGAGTGTACAGACTAATAAAGAGTGGAGAAACTAATAAAGAATGAACTAATAAGAAAAGTAATAACGGCTAAGTATTATAGACTAATGAAGCGAGCAGGGGAGAAGGAATATGAGAGAGCAGGTGAGTCATAGTAGTTTATTAATGTGCTCAAAATCGTTTATGTAAGCGAGTGTAAAGGAAAATTCATCGAGAGACATTAAAGAGAATCAATCCATGAAGTATTGAGAACATGAATCGATCATGGAGTGTGTTACTGCGCAAGTCGTTAAAATTTTTGTCCATGAAAACACTTCCTGTTTCTAAATCGCACTCGAAAACAGAACATATTAACGGTAAGTTCCACGAAGCACAAAAACGTTCGCGTGAGGGCAGACTTTCGCTTTTTTAAGGTCGCAGCCTCGGCGGCCGTGGAGCTGCACAGAACTTCCCAGCGTCACGTAACTCATTTGCGTTCAGGAAAATACAACTGTTGAAGTGGACGTTTTCACGTGGGCGCTGTGCAGCATCGGCGATAGCTTATCGATTTTTGGCTGCAGTCATTTTCAATAACGAGACGGATTTTTTGTATGGTTATGACAGAACGTCGAACATTTGACGATCCATGTTATCGCTGAGAAGACTTGATGAAAACGAGGTCACTGATAGAAAATGACAATATATCGTCTCAATGACCACCCAAGATGATGCAGATATCTTCCAAAGTGTACACAATTCACTGCAATAATTTCAGTGCGGCAATTGGGTTGATCGAATACTTAAACTCTAATGGTGTAACCATATTATACATCTATTATGTTGATAATACACTTCTCCTAATCTGTAGTTAATTCTGTCTTCGCGATGAAAACCGGTTGATATTTTGCATACCATAAATCGTACCTTGGAGGACCATCTCTCCATTGACGCATTTGAGACTTTGGTACTGCGGGCACACAGGTTCCCAGGTGGTTTCATTTTCTTTTACGAGCGTTCCATCGTATCTGCACCCTGAAAACACAAAGCGTTCGTTTTAATACCTACAAAGAAATGATTTGAATCACAAAAAAGTTGTTTGTTACTTCACCAACTACACAAAATACATCACAAAGCAAACCGCTCAGAGTTTGACTGGGAGCGCCAATTTTGGGACGTTGAAAGATAGAAGAAAGTTTGCTTCCTGATCAGAAAATGTTTTGCTTTGGCAGTCATGATGGCTTATAACGCTACGGCAACGATTAGGAGTTACTAGTTGTAAAGCTTTCTGGAAGGGGCACATTGGCAGACGTTCTGAACAGCCAAAGCACACTAAAATCTTGTTTTTAATGGCGTGCTCAATTTCTTTGACCTTGATAATTCGGTTGCAAGAATTTCGGTTGCATTTTTGAATGAATGCGTGACCTTGAGTTTTTCATGATAACAAAAATTCAAAAGTTAATACAATGATTACTGCAACATAAATGTGTGAATGCTACTTAAGTTACATCTAGGCTGTTCACATGTTTCTAGTGTTCTCGTTTTGCTACACAAGTCGGTTAGTACTCCAACCTCTGTCCAGTTGAATTTTTACAAAGTATTAAGCTCCTCTCAAGTTGGACGCTTCCGTTCGAGCCAAAAAATGTGAAGATCTCTGCAATAGCTTTAACAACATTCGTAGTGAAATTGTTTGTTCGCTCGTAATTTTGCAAAAAAGTATCAATCTACGTCTAGGATATTGCAAATTAGTTCATGTTTTTTCAATGTGCATTTTTTCATAGCATCTCATAAATTGTTTCAAATGCGTTGAAAAAATATTTCAAACAGCTTCACGCACAACGCCATTGCATTAAAGTTAAGATATGTTAAGCTTCACTGAATCAGAATTGCGATCAGATTAAAAAAAGACCAGTTTATTAATAATCACCCAAACCAAGAATCGAACACATGAGTTTTTCCAAATTACTTAAGCCAATACCAGCAGTTTTTTTCCCTAGCATTAGGTGAAAAGATTATTCTGCACAGTATTTATGAAATATTTTATCATTGTACCTATGGATATTATCGGAAATTATTTTGTATGTATGCTGGCCAAAAAGAAAATTGCCGAATTCAAACCTTTGAAAAAAACATAAATTGTCCTCATTGTTGGTCCTCACCATAATTGTTCGTGAGTATCATCATTGTATCTCGACGAGTGCATTGGTTAAAACAAATTATTGAAGGAATCAAATAAAATAATGCGATTATTGTCGCATGAAAACGTCAAATGAAAATGACCTCACTGCACACATGAGGATAAAAACTGCTTTTCAAGCACATTTCAAGAAGCTCACCCTTCTGATCTTCACGGGAGTTCAAGCACGTGAAGCCCTCAGTCTGCTTTCCTTTGACGCGCGGCAGGTACACGGAGGCAAAAACGCACCTCGAGGACTTGTGGCACACGAGGTTAGCAAAAGGACTTTTTGAAGCCTGGAAAGCACAAATCGTGATGCTTGTAACAGCAACTTCGGTGAAGGTTTCACCAAAAACCCGGGTCATGTTGGCTCCAAAAACTGTCCATTTGAGGTCTATTGAGATGACGAACAACGGCTCGATCACCATCAAGAAGAAAAGGATGACTGCTGCAGCCTGGTTGAGGACCACTGCGATCACCGTCTCGAGAATTTTTGAAATCATTTCTGAGGTTTAACAGTCAAATCCACCAGGATATTTGCTTGCCTTTGAAGTAAATGCACGATTTTTTAGATAATTTAATTTTAAAAATACTATCCTGTAGATTGAAAAACGCATATATTTTCTAACTAAAATTTACAATCGAAAGTTATTTATAATGATTTCATCCATTTACCATTCACGACTAGTCAGAATAATGTCCTCCGTGTGAAAACAAAGCATAACAGACATCACTAATTTTTCATGGCATGCATAAAACGCAAATAATGTTTGCCTTTTAATCTTGAAAAATGCATTTCACTTAATAATTAATTTCTATTCGCCAAAGATTGTGTTCAATGACAAAACATTCTGTGACGAATTGACGAACATTGTATGAAACATTGGCTTTGCAATTCGTTAGTCAAACACATAATTGTAAAATATGTGCAGTTTCTTCATAAATGCACGAACATAAATAGGAGATTTTGTCAATTGACATGGTATTGCTAGTGAATAATTGTAGAGATCTGGGACGAAATCAAAAGCTAATCGTGCCCGGAAAGCAAAGACAGAGGTATGCAAAATAAAGCTGGAACCAGTTGCTGGTAGGAGTTCTATTGTAAACAATTTTGTTTAAATAATATTTTCACCGTTTTAAATTAGGATTCCAGCCCGCCAAAATTGCATGCAAGTTGGCCTACTAATTCTTACAATGGCTTCATATGTTTTAACCATTCACGATCCAGGTATGAATAGAGACTTGAAAGATGATTTTTTTACACTTAAATAAACATTCTCTTAAATACATTTTTTGACGTTATTTTCTGAACTTAATTCCAGAGCGACTGCTGTGTAACACATAATGTTGCTATTTTTTTAAATACGCTTTTAATTACGTCCTCTGAAAATATTAAACCCCAACGACTGTTTTAAAAACAGTTTTTGAAAATTCGGAAAACATCGTTATTTGTAGAGCAGTGAAACACTGATCGAAAATTTTGATGTACATGTGATGAAAATCCTATTTACAAAATGAATATATTAGGCACTGCAATTTTGATCATTTCTTCAGATTCCGGCGAGTAAAATGCTTAAGAAAATAAGAAAACGATGTGAGCTACCCGGTCAGTCCGCCGTCTGAAGCAAGACTGTGATCTCGAAAACACGCACTGAGCGTTGTCAGTTTAATAACATGGCCAGTTCTATAATGATACATGAAGAGTAATGAGATTTTTCGACGCAGGTGCAGTTGATGAAAATATCGAGAAAAGAAAAACTTGACCTCCTACAGCTCTCGAAATGGTAGCAGAATAAAAGGCGATACAGACCAGCTCGTGAGGAAATTCGTCGCATGAAATGCAGCGCTAGATACTATCGATACTCGAGTTCTAGATCATTTTATGTGAGCCTCAGCCTTCAAAAATAAAGGTTTGTTTCAGTAATTCGCTGGAATTCTCTGAGCAATGTTTTAGCACAGTAGTTGGGCCTGAATGATATTCACTCAATTGCATTAGGTGATGTAAACTCAGCATTAGGTGATGTAAACTCAATAGCATCAGCTGATGTTAACTCAGCATTAGGTGATGTAAACTCAATAGCATCAGCTGATGTTAACTCAGCATTAGGTGATGTAAACTCAATAGCATCAGCTGATGTTAACTGAATAGCAGTAGGTAATGTTAACTGAAAAGCAGTAGGTGATGGTAACTCAATTGCATCAGGTGATGTTAACTCAATTGCATAAGGTGTTGAGCATCGACTGCACGGCTTACACCACTACCCTGACCAGGGAAAAACACTCCAGAACATGTTCATCAAGTGAAGTGTAGAAACAAGATTTTGGACTATCACCATTATTTTTCTTGGCTTAATTCATTCCGATTTTCGTCATTTCGCCTGCATGGAATGCAAAATACTGATGTAAAGGGTTCCTAGATTTATTCAAGGAATAGAACGTAGTAATAAACATATTGACAGGCTAAGGGATGGTGGACGCCAGCATATGCACTTAGCTGTGGAGAGGCAAAAATTGAAAATGAATGTTCAATTTGGTTTCATCTCCCGGGTACGTCTGTGAACAATCAGGGGAAGGCACATCTTTTCTATAATTGAACAATCATCAGAAATGTAAAGGCGAAGAACACAGTGGTAATAAAAATCATGTTAACCAAACTACAATGATGTCTGTTTATAATATTTTTACACATGCTTATTCATATCAGTAAAATATTTCGGAGGCAAACAGAAAGTCAGTTAGCCTCAGTAGCCTCAGAAAGTCAGTTAGCAAAAATTGAAGCAAGTAGTATAAGTTTTTGATTCAGTTAAAGGAATGACAATACTCGTCAAAGGTTATTTTTACACATAAGTAATATAAAGATGACGATCATTAAGTGGAAGTACAGAGAATTTGCCACGAGTAGTCATACATAATTTAGAACTTTGTATTAAGTGAATTAGATTAGTCATCATTCTGATAAGTATTTTTTTTTTCGGCCAATAAATTTTTTCCAGTTATATTTGACCTATTGTGTGGAAGGACGTAATAACTCTTTTGAGTACAGTTTTAATTTATTAACTGATAACGATGAATTAAATATAACTGTTTAATTTAAACACATTGAAAAAGAATCAAGTTCACCAATAACAAAAATAATAACCAAATAGGTGAATTCAGAGAGTGAGCATAGAATCTATGATCGATATATCGTTATGAAAACGTTTTAAAACTCTTATTATCTATACGTGTAATTGTGGTTGTCATTATTTTTACGTGGTTTTTATTTCATAACATGCAGGGAGAAAGAAAGTTTCATTGAATATTCTTCGAATTATAATTTGTGAAGTTATCTATTTTACAACTCATTTATTCAAGTCTGAAACTGTTTTGGTAAAAAGAATTACTGGAGTGACTTAAATCATATTTCCAATACTCGTAGTTATTCAGCGTACAAGACAATTTCTGTGAGACAGGAGCTCTACTCACTTCTTTCAAACAACTGTTTTACTAAATGTTGGATGAGATAAATATCAAATTTGTTTCAAATTTCATTACGCTCTTGAAAATTTTTTGCATACCAAACTAGAAATGGAAAAAATAGTCTTTTTGAAAGCATGACTTGAAGTTTCTCATGAATGTCATACGAAGAAATGTAAACAAATCTGCCTTTTCAATTCTATTTTCACCAGAAATTCTGTATAATACCAGAAATTCTTTGGGCCCCGAGTTCCGGGGCCCAAAGACCATGTACCATCACACATCACATGGGCTTAGGAACATCATCTTCAATACCAAACACAACGACATCTTTCTATGTTACCCTTAGATAGTACGAGTGTCTGGAATAGACCGACCGGGGTTGAAAATTTGGCCGGGGCCGGAGCCGGGGTCAACAAATTTGTCATGGCCGGGGTCGGGCCAGGGGCCGGGGTCCAGACCGTGTCAGGAGTCCTGACACCATCATCTTCAGATCCATCTTCTTGGGCAAATGAATTAGATGACTGAAGACTTCGATGCCAGTTCAGGAGTGTACCCAAGTATAGCGGAATCAGCTTTGACGGAGCTGAACAAATACTTTAAATTGAAAAGAATAGTTGTAAAGTAAATGCGTTGATGTTTTGGCGAACAAATTCGGCAGAATTTAAAAGCTTGGCAGCACTAGCAAGAATTTAGCTCTGTCCACCACCTAAATAGTTCAACAGCAAGTGAATATAAAGCTTAGCAACAACGTCAATTTAAAGAGGGTAAAAACTTGTAAAAGGACAGGGTACGGTTCACACCTGAAAATGCCGAAACCGTGCAGTTTTTAAAGTACAACCTTAGAGCAATTAGCTATTCAATCGACATCGACACTCCACCACGAGACTTCGTTGCACCTAACTCAAAATTCCACGAATCCAAGCCTGATGGAATGGAAGAAACGGTGTCTGTCGATGATTGCGATGAGTTGGAACTTGAATTGATAGCATTAAAGAACATCAATTGCCAATTATTAAACATAAAGGATGAACAAAAGTAACTCAATGTAACTTTTTTCAATGAACCATATTTTGATATAATGACTATGAGTCTATGACATACGTTACCATAATTAAGGTAACGGGAGACTTCGGGCTATGACTGGGGGTGACTCACACGTCGGACTGAGGGTGACTTAAGCTGGCCACACACTAGCATATCTGATCGGTTAGTTTCTGCCGACTTGATCTGTACAGACCAAATCGCTCAAATATCTGCCAGTGTGTGGGGTGATACGGATAAAGTCTGGCATACCAAATCTTTCATTTTGATCTTCCATCATGTTGGAATTCCTTACCCGCCTGCAAAATATTTCGCCCTGTGTATGGGCAAATGGGACAGTTCTTTCCCTCCATAGATTTATTCTCTCTGAAATATACGTTGTTTTACCATCATTTGGAACATATGTACCTTCATTGACTTGTCTCGTAGGGCATGCCATATTGCTCCGCAGGTTTCAAATATGATGCTTCCCAGAGCCTGTGGAGAAATAGCTGTTGAAAATTTCAGATCTTCCAGGGACCTCCCAGGTGCCAGGAATCTCAAGGATGCTTTTAATCTTTGTTCGGAACTTATTGCCTTTCTGAGCATCGCATCTTGCTTTTGTATGAATGGGGGAATAGTGGCATGTATTTCTTGGAATACCTCATCGAACATTCGCAAATAATTTCTAAAATCATCTGGGTTATTTTCTTTTAATTCTTTTAGAAGTGTAAAATGAGAAAATTCTTCTCTTTTTTTAAGCCATTCATTTGACCAACGCGATCGTTTCCGCTTTCTGGGCTTCATACCACTTAATAGCACCAAGCTTGCTAGAGCTTTTTTTCCTGTCGTCCATGACTGGTTATCTCCGCACATTCGCACTGGAGTTGCAGTTATAGTCGCTGCAGTTAGTGGCGAGTAGAGCGACAGATTTCATCTGTAGCATTCAATATCTCTTGGTCATGACCGATCAGATATGCTAGTGGGTGGCCAGCTTTAGGACAGTCACCCCCATCCAAGCATTTGCTTGGATGTCCATTGTCCAATCCTTTACTGAACTGTCCGAAGTCGCCCCCCAGTCCGAAGTCCCAGTCCCAGTACCAACACCTTACGGTATTATTATTATCCGAAAAGAAAAATTGTGACAAGTTACCATTTTTTACGTACATCTCTAAAATATCTACTATAAAATAAAAATCAGTTGTTACTCGTTTGCTCACTCGCTCTGTACCAGTTCTGTCTGTCAGACTGTCCCTCGATAGCCTCTTCAGTAATTAGATAGGCAATAATTCCTCATTACATTGATAGCCATAAATAGCATAAAGGCGCTGTTAGGATGCGCAAAATATTAATCCTTCGAAATATTCGAGAACATTAGCATTTGAGAACACGTGAAATTTTCACGTAGGTTGTACTAGACATCTTGAAGTAGTTTTTTAAGGTAGCATAGATACTGCTTTTTTCTTCTTAGTGACTGCATGTTCTTCAGGATTAAGATGAAATCGCAAATCTCCTGAGACTAATCGTTTTAAATTTGATTGAAAATTACGCGAATTATTCCCGTGTGGGTAGCCTGGTAGGCTAGTCCAATCCTAAAAACCCAGGCCAAAACCCCGGTCTAGAGCACTATTCTGCCGGGGCCAGGGTCTGCAAAAATTGTCGGGGTTTGCCGAGGTCGAGGTCAGCAAAAATGGCCGGGACCGGGGGCTGGGGCCCCGGTCAGCCTTTTGTGTCAGGTGCTGCCTCACTATCTACTATGAAATGGTACTAACACCTGATTCTTTCCCCTCGCAACCAGTACAAAGTACAAACACCAGTACCATTACTCATTCAGCGTGCAAGTACCAGGTTCTATAAAGTCAGCGCTGCATACGGTTAGCTCTGAGTTAATGGTCTTTGACATCAGGCGTGTTTTTCATCATCAGCAAATAGCACCTGAGTACTTTTCGTCACCGGTTTATCCTATAGAAACTGAACGCTAGAACTACAATGTTAAATTCCAGGAAAATGGCGACATTGTGTTTCCTTCTGATATTATAAAGCGGGGAAACCTTTTCCCGTCTAGTTCACGTGAGACTTGAATTTAAGTAAAACGTATTAGGGATTAAATGTTGTTGACCCTAGGCTTGCACCAAATATTCAAATTGAGAAAAATTGTGTTGTGCCGTCACGTTTTCGTGAACTGCAACTATTATATTTGAGCGACTTAGGAAAGGTGGTCGCTTTTTCATGCTTAAATCGCTATTTGAGAAAGAAATAATATTTTCACTGATCAAACAGTGGTAAAAATATAGTTTGTTCGATACAAGAGCGGCTGAAAGTTTACTTCACTTCGATCTGCATTCACTGTAAGTCTAGACGCAATTTTGCGAGCGTTCAAGTTCAACTTACATGGTATTAGCGTGGCATCATCGAAGCGTCTTAGCAGGATTTACAAGCCCTGTACTTAATTCACATGTTGCCCCATTTTACTGAGAACTTTGCGCTTGTGAAACTTCGCACGTTTTTATTGATTGTAGGAACCTTGAATGAAAATAGAATGCAAAAACTATTCAGTGTTTTGACGAATTCATTTTAGTAAATGAAACATCATAAAATACTCGCTACGTTGCTGATTTTCACAACTTTTTTAACGCGAAGAGGTATTAATAGCATTATTATGTAGACATAGTGGCTTTTTTATTTAAATTTCCAATCTTTTCAAAACACACAAAATGTTCACGACTGTTCCTGACGAAGTAAATCATAAGTTGGTCTCATGCGTTGAAAATCTTCATACGCCGATACTTCAAGAGCCACTCACGAGCCGTGTTCGTCTGCGGTAAACTCTTCCTCAGCAGATACTACTAGCATGATGAGTTTCCTTAAATGAATTTTTAATCTAAAATACTGTAAAGGTAATTTAACTCGGTGATCAATACAAATGCATTACGTAGCGAAACTGAGCAACATTTTGTAACCTATCACCTAAGCTAAGCTTCAAAGTGAATTTTAAATCAGGGCAAAAATGTTCACTGTATAATGTTCACATTGGAAATTATGATTAGAACAAAAATTTAGCTGAAAGTATGGTAGGAGCATGAGTCATTTGTTGGAAAAACGAGTGCGATGTATACATATATATATATATGTTCTCTATACGTTTTGAGATATTTGTGCACCTAATCTCACGGTTTCACGACACATTGAGATATGACACGCAAAGTCTAATGTAAAAGTTTAATATTCCTTCGATGCTTTTCGCAATTGAAATTTGCCTATTTTGAAAACTCTCAGAACTTGTCCATTTTTAATTAATGAGTGGGAATAGCATGACCTGCTATACATTGCAATGAAACTAGTACTGTTTTACATTATTCTGAGTGTATTTGTATGCCTCTTCTTCTTTGTGGAACTAGACAGTTTGATGCACTGAAAGAGAAAAAAGTAATAAAACACAAAAATGTTCCACGCATTTATTAAAACAGTTTTAGTATCCACGAGAAAAGTACAGCAATTCCAACAAAAAAAGCCTCACAAAGTCTATATGGTTCTGGTAGTTAACGCTTAACAATTATGATGTCCAGAAGTGTCTACCAGAATGAGCAATGAATGAAAACATAGTGACCAACTGCATGAAGAAATGTTTCCTCGGAGCATCTGCAGGCGTCAAAGGTAGTCTGACTTCTTTATTATTTAACAGGTTGAGTTATCCGATGGACAGGGAAGCTTCTTGTATTTAAATTTTTACATCCCAGTTATACAACAGGGTGACGAGCTCCTTGTTTTCAACAATTACTTCAATGTCATTTGGCGGGGCTTGTAGCTTTTACTTTTCTCACTGTAAACTAGAAGAATTATTTGAGTTTCCATATCCAAGACTAACGATTCGTCGAGTTTGCTGAAAATTTAAACGGCTGCAAGACAATTTCTGTGGTGATCTGACAGGCTACCACATTCACAAGGCTGGAATGTCAAGGCATGGTAAGCTACGCTGGAAAGTTATCCACTCCGTCTAATCCATCCCTCATACGAACAGGTTAATTGCATAGCACATGAAATTGCCCACGTTGATAAAATCTCACACGGTATGTAAACCTAAATCATTTTCTACGTGGAACAAAAAACTTTTGATATCACCATGTGCACAAGTGCTAACACATCTAAAATATGAAATCGCAGACCTTGACCCGCTTAAAGTTACCTTCTTTGCGTGAAAGATGCTGTTATTTATCGAGGTAAACAGAAGAGGTACCTTCATTGGTACCTTCGAGGTACCTTCATTGTATGATAGTTAACAGCAGTCAACTTGTCTCGTTCACGATTCAAAAAGTTCACAACATTCATTATTAAATACCACGTCTACCAAAGTTACAAAGTTCGTTCACCACGCCCTATAAAATTCTACGTTCACCCCAGGTTCGGATCACTAAGCTCACACTAATCGTATGGGATGCCTACAACGCAATAGAAAACAACGTTAGAAGACCATGTAACTAATCACCTGACTGCAACTCATAGCAGAAAAGGACAGTGATTTCTTTCTTGCAATCCTCACACTCGCCAGTGGCAAAACCCCCGAAAATAGGATGCAACTGTTCTATTATCACAGCAACTCAAATTTGTTCAAGTATTTCGAGTTTCTTCCATGTTCAGAAAAAAGGTTTTTTCGTTGCTTTGGTTTCGTGCAGTCAGTGAAATCAGTACCTGTCGTAGACCATAGTTCCATACTATATGAAATAAAAAAATGTGGTGAACATAGAATTTCATTCTCCTCGGCAGCGTGCTGCGTATGTATTGAAATATTGAACTTTTCAGAACTGTGATTGGTGCAATGAGCTTTTCTTATCAAAGAAAAACAAGATTTTTACGCCCATGGGTTTGAGAGTAGATGGGTCAAGTGTTCTCACAAATTAAAATTTTAGTATGGAAACAAAAATACTGAAATAATCGAAACAGCGTGACGCTTTAGTTTCTCAGCGCAGCATATCAAAGAAAAAATTCTAATGACAGGTGTAGATATCAGCGATTTATGTAACTTATCACACATTTTAGTGATTTTATTTAGTTAAGAAACATAGCAGGTCGAAATTATTGTTAACTGAGTAGCAGATACGTTCAGTTGAGATCGATGTACTTTGCACGCGACGTACTACATGCATAATGTTGCGAAAAACCCCAGTCTAACTTTTTCGCAGGAACATTCATGTTTTTCACCGCCTAAGCGATTAATTCCCGGGGCGACGAAAAACATGCATGCCGGCGGCGAAAAAGTTAGACTGGGACTGATACTCGTGCACGAAGGTGTTCATCTAAAATCAACCTGTTCATCAAAATCTTTTCGAGTAAACCAAATGCAATTGATAATCTTTAATAGTCTTCAACCTTATTCAGAATGGGAAGTACCGTCTCTTTAGGGTTGCCTGACACGCTCTGAATAGAATTATTGCTTTATGAACACTATTTACAACGATATTTTACTGTGTTTTTTCGCGCAGATGGATCTTACCTTCCATTAGACAAAGCAACATAAAAGAAATCCATTTCAAGAATTGTTTAAATAGCTTTTGTGGTCCATTTTATTTGGAAAACTTTGTACATTTTTCTGTTTTGATGTTTCTATATTTTTAGGCCGCAAATTTATTTGCACTTGTAAAGTCAAAGCAAACATTGTAGATTTTGTTTCATTAGTTGCAATCCACTCATGAATTTTACACTAATAAAGATAATTGCGGAAGGAATTTATTGTGGATGTTCAGCACATGTATTGCTTCAGTTCAAACCAAATCAATTTTTTTTAAACATTTGGTCAAGAAAGGTGTACGGTATCCTTAAAATCAACAAAAGCATATCCAAGGAAACAATCTGTCTTCATTTCACAATGTTTTCTAATGGCGGCCGATATTATGGTAAAAATGTTGCAGTGATTGACAAAAAACGAAAGGCTCCAGGTTGAAAATAATATGCTGCAAATGAAAAAGAATATGGGTTCATGCTGCAAATGAAAAAGAATATATGGGAAAACCAGTGCAAATAATTTTAGTTTTTATACTTGTAAGCAATCCAACATAGTAATTTATTCTAGCTCAATAAAAGTATAAATTCAAGTTAAATGTAACAGCTAATGAATCTAACGCTTTATCACAAAAATCTATTCGCAATCTGTCAAGTGTGCTGTTTGGGAAACTGAAGTCGAAATTAAGACCTACTGCCACCGGGAAAAATCAACATTTGTGACATCCATGCCTCTGAGAGTATATGGAACACGTTGTCTCATAAACTAGCATTTTTATTAGTCATATTGCTCATAATAGGTAACAAAATTCTCGGAATAGTCAAAACAGAAAGACTTACTTTGGTCTCTTGGCGCACCAAATCAGAGAGAGATTCTGTTTCCAGGGCCTTGGGATAGCAGCAACTCAAGTGACTTAGCGCATATTTTCGTACGTTATTTCATCTAAGTAACGCAGTGAGCCGAAATTATTGTTAGCTGGAAAGCAGTAAGTGACTTCAACATACTATGCACGCTATGAATAACACGCATAATTTTTTAAAGGACTGAAACTCGTGCACAGAGGTGTTCTTGTAAAGTTGACTTGTTCATCAAAAGTTTTCCGAGTCAACCAACTGTAATTTATGTAATATGGTAGTCTTCAACTTTCTAAAGAATGAGAAGTACCGTCAGTTTCGTGTTTATGTTCCGGTCAGAATAGAATTATTGCTCAATTAACATTGCTTTTAACTGGATTTCGCTTGTGTACCTTGCCTTGCTTGTGTAACTCACTGTATCTTGTCTTGCATCGGAAGAACTAGGAAACAAGAAATTTATTTTAAAAATTGCGCATAAACAGTCTGCGTGTGGTAATTTACTTGGAAATTCGTTTACTTTTCTCTGTTTATTGAGTAATTGTCGGCCTAAAACTTATTATTACGTGAAAAATCGATGAAAATATTTTAAATTTTATTTTCGTGGGCCCAATCCGAAAACAATTTTTGTTGTTCTCTTTAACATATTTGGTCAAGAAGTTAATGAGGACTGAAAGTTACTGATGTTTTATGATAGCATTAGAATACAATTAAAGATTACATTTTGATTATTCATGTTAATTCCAAAGACCAGACGAAAGCTATATGAGCTTAATCAGCTGATGAAAGTCAGTTTTAAAAGTTAGTTCTGATCCACATTCATTTCCTATTTTTCTCTGCTAGCTGAAAAAACTTGATGCCATATGTCTCTGTAATTCTTACTAACACACATCACTCATTGACTTAGTTTAAAAGCACCACGATAGTGAAATAAATGTAAAAAAATCAGTCTGTGCGTCATATATTTTAAAAGCAAAGAACAAGAACGCACTTATTCAGATCACTGGGATACTGTAAGGTGGAATACTGTGAACTGATACATGGAATACTGTGATATATACTGATATATGGTGGAATACTGTGATATATACTGAAATATGGTGGAATACTGTGATATATACTGATATATGGTGGAATACTGTGATATATACTGAAATATGGTGGAATACTGTGATATATACTGATATATGGTGGAATACTGTGATATATACTGACATATGGTGGAATACTGTGATATATACTGATATATGGTGGAATACTGTGATATATACCGATATATGGTAGAATACTGTGATAAATACCGATATTTGGTGGAATACTGTGATATCTACTTATATATGGTGGAATACTGTGATATATACTGATACATGGTGGAATACTGTGATTTCTACTGATAAATGGTGGATTACTGTGATATATGCTGATATATGGTAGAATATTGTGATATATACTGATATATGGTAGAATACCTTGATATATACTGATATATGGTGGAATACTGTGATATATACTGATATATGGTGGAATACTGTGATATATACTGATATATGGTGGAATACTGTGATATATACTGATATATGGTGGAATACTGTGATATATACTGATATATGGTGGAATACTGTGATATATCCTGATATATGGTGGAATACTGTGATATATACTGATATGTGGTGGAAAACTGGGATATATGCTGATATTTGGTGGAATACTTTGATATATACTGAAATATGGTGGAATACTGTGATATATACTGATATATGGTGGAATACTTTGATATATATACTGATATATGGTGGAATACTGTGATATGTACTGATATATGGTGGAATACTGTGATATATACTGAAATACGGTGGAATACTGTGATATATACTGAAATATGGTGGAATACTGTGATATATACTGATATATGGTGAAATACTGTGATATATACTGATATATGGTGAAATACTGTGATATTTACTGATACATGGTGAAATACTGTGATATATACTGATATATGGTGGAATACTGTGATATATACTGATATATGGTGGAATACTGTGAGTTACAATGGTATTTTCGGAGGTGCAGCCATAACTTCTACAGCGTAATTATAGATGCAGGTTTCAAGAGGTGAAGAAAAACGTTCCATTTTCTGAGCTATTTCTAATCAAAAATGACGCGGCACATTACTTTTGGTGCTGTACCAAATCCATAACGTTTCGTCATTCATGTGCCACGCGAATGAGGTATTTATTCCTTGTAGAACATTAATTAATGTGACGCTCTTTCAAGAAAGAAAAACGCCTTTCAAGATTCATCTCACATACTCAGGCCATGAATTCCTCGAAGAAAACTCTTAGGCTGAAATGACATGTGAGATTCTGAAAAGCGCAGTTCATATTCGCTCCACACAATGGGTGTTATCTTCACAAACAATAGCAGTGCGTATTCTGGTTTCAATATTTTCTGAAAATAACAAGTTTTTCAACTCTGATAAAGGAAAATTAAGGCTCGGTATACTCAAAGAAGATGGATAATCTCGTTGGTGAAGTGACACTGTTTTCTCCCCCACGTTTCTTAAATTCAAGCGCTTAGGAAGCCAATGTTGCCCAAGGTTAAGCTTTCGAGCTAACTGTGATGATGCTGTACCCGCTAACAATTTCCCAAGTGGCCTGGATTAAAGAGCGTTAGGAAATTTTTTTTCTTTTACTTGTCATCATAATCAGTAATGGCGCGAGACACTTCAATCATTTTAGGCGTTCGAAATTTGAAAGCAGTATATATATTGTCAATGTGGGTTTAGAGTTCATGATCTTGAAAGCTTGAGTATAGGTTCTGCGTCCTCGGAAATCACGGTTGCTCAGTCAAAAAGTTTGATGCCTAAAATGATTGAGCTCTACGACGAGTGTCTCATGGATTTCTTGGTTTTAGGTGGTTCGTGTACATGGTCGCATTTTTTGTTGCATCAACAAGTACCATAACGAACGCTTCACACGGCCGGCCACACATGACAGATGGGGTTTGCACTTGTGGACGGATACGTCACTCCAAACTTGTACTCTCCATTGACGTAATAGTATGAGAACATGGTACCAACTTGCCCAGTTTCGCCGGGCAAATCAGGGGCCCATCCGCCGGTGCCAGTTGGTGCAGTCTTGCGGTTGTTGGATGCCCAGCGCCAGACGCCGTTGATTTTCAAGTGGCCCAAGAACTGTCTCTTCTTTCGCTGATCTAAAGAATGCATCAAGAAGAAACTAAATTTAAACAAATTGTACCAAGGTATCAATAAAATAACAAACTAAAGCTACCGCACCATGAATATAATTGAAAAATTATTTATCCCAATTCTGATTTTCATGGTTTCGGCAAATTTTCATATCATGGAGAGTAAGAACACACTTATGGTTTCCTGGTTCAATTTGCGTAAATCTAATTGTGAGAGAATAAAACACACACACAGAAAAAACACAGGTAATACACGACGAGAAAATATGTACATCCATTTTATTCTTCGATACTCAGGCACGTATCAAGATAGCCTTAATGGAATTCGAAAACTTCTCCACATTTCCTCTCAGAGGAAATTTTAATCGCGGTGCTTTTCATGGGTAAATCAGTGTTCTTCGAATTGCTTCCGATAAAACGCGCCTCCGAACCTGTTTTCAAAGTTCAAGGAACACGATTTGATTGACTCTTTGTTGGCACACTGCCCGTTTTGCTGGCCGTAATATTTCCGGTTATTCGATGTTCTGGGTCCCGTGACGTCAGCTAGAACCAGATATTAAAGGGTTTTTCGTTTTGGAAGAAATTCTCAATACATCTATCAACGTTGTCGTCTGATATGAAGTTTTTACATAGTTTAATAAAAACTGCAGTAGCGGTTACAATACAATATTCAGCTGCTGTAAGAAACGGAAACCTCGACAGCATGCACTAATTGATAATAAATAGCTCACAAAAAAATTAAATAGGAAATTTCAAGAAACGTATTTAACTCAATATCCATACACTTCGATATTAATATCAATATTCATACACTACGATTTGCAAAATTACTCTGTGCACCACGATTTTAACTCAATACTTCAACTGTGAAAAGAGAAAGATTACCTTCCCCATTGGAAAAAATACAGAAGCCTATTAAAATATCGATTCATCATAAAATTTGAGACTTATTCTGGTATTACGTAATCATTCTTTTAAGTTTCACTCTTCACTTCATCTTAAGCCAAGTGACATCATCAGCTTCTTGTAAAAACAAAAGTTATCCCCTCCCAATCATCTTTCAGCATATCTCAGATAAGCTCTTACATAGTTTTGAGGGTTTTTTCGAGCCCTTTCTCTAATGATCTTCAATACATTTTCGTTAAGGTTCATAATGGGATTTTCTGCTGGATAATTCACCAGAGTTAATACCTTTCCCATCATTAAAGGTCATAATTCAAATAGTTTTACAGCAAGGTGCATTCTCTTGCGTGAAAATAGCAAGTAAACAAAGTGCAAAGTGTATGTTAGGCAGTTAAAGTTGAAGTGTAAATTTCTGACGAAGCCATAATTATGATACAATTTTACACTAATTTTTCTACGTGAGAGAACTATGCTGAACCACTCTTGCGGAAAAAATCATTATCGAAACTACTACAACCCCCATCCACAACCCTCACTTGACTGTTTTCCATGCATCGTGGAAATAATAACTCACTTGTTTTGCTTGATATATTAATTGTACCGTAAGAACCGAGAGTATATTACAACGAAGGGAAATTCATCCCATTGGTTGTCAGTCCAAAGAACATGCTACCTTGCGAAATCAAGTCTGGCAATTTTTTTTGCGACATGATAACCATGTCAGGTGGCAGTTAGGCATGCAATCGTATGTTTCCTGTCTCTGCACTAAAGTGAAGAGACATTAATAGAACTGAGGCAAAACAGTTTCCTTTTGTCATTATGACAATTTAAGAAGGATACTGTGCAAACATTTCTGGTGGTCTTGCAGCCATTGGTTTCACATTTAACGTTGTAGATGTTTCATACCTCCTAGACACACGATGAACACTGTTAGATCTACATTTATTTCTAGCGATTTTTGTCATTGGAAATTTTTCACACTGAGTTATCAAGACGATTTCGGTTTCTACAAAGAAGTAGAGTCTGATGTTTGAAATCGTCATTTTGAAAGAGTACAAAGAAATACAAAAGTGATTGAAGGAAACACTTTACAGGCTAAATAAATGCTTTTGAAACTGATCCCAATTTCTTAGCCACGGCTTGATAAACTAGTTGATTTTCTGATGTGGAATATAACAAAATAATTGATCCAAATAGTGTAACTTTGTATCTATTTTTAGATCGTACCTTATCCTCAGTCTACGCATCCCCATAATTCATTCAATAATATCGGACATATAAACTGTTTGGTGTTACTGGTTTTTACTTCCTCATTTACGACCGATGCTGTACGCTGAAAATTAAGGCTAAAAGTATTTAAGTTTTTCCTGAATCCGTCAAAATAGATGCTAACCGACATAAATGTTCTCATAATGTGGTGTCCCATAATATGCCTCAAAATTGCCTTAAACGGTACATAGACTTGAAAGAAATATTTGCTGAAAACTAAGTCATTGTGCTTAAAAATATAGCTGCAATCAAATGTGATTTCCATTGGAGAATGCGAAACATCAAATTACTTATTGAAACATTACGAAACGAATCTCAGAACTGTGTCTAAATTTTATTATAAAAAAAAGTTGAGGGGAGAGAAAAATTTTCAAATCCGATTGCCGATGATGTTAGTGGATAGAGATAAAACAGCGTAACCAAAAACTGTTAAGCTTACATTACACACATCTATTTACCGTGCTTGTTATCGTAGTACATTCTCATGGCATCGGTGTCATTTTGAGTCTCCGGAGAAGCAAGGTGCGCCCCTAGCTCCATGCAGTGCAGAAGCGCCTCACAGTAGGGCGCTGTGAGGTTGCTGTCGTACATGCAACCAAACGAGTGTTGTTCGAAGGGGGCTGTGCAGGCGGTGCGGGGAGGAGTCGTCACTGTATCTATTAGACGGTCGTGAAGAGTAAGATGCCATTAGCAGCTTAAAGAGTGGAAGCTAGAGATAGTAGCAGTAGTAGTAACATGGGTTTGCTAGCGCTTCAGTTATTCAAGCTATTTCGCACCGAAGGTAGCTAGAGATGCGTGTGGATATTTTACATTTAGGTTTTTGGATGGAAAATTCAATCACCGATGTTGAACATTTATATAACTAGAATAATGAATTTTCTAAAATATTGTCTATTCGTAGGTGACGGCCGAAGAAACTTATTTAATGATTTCAAATGAGAAGTTGGATCGTCTGAATGCCTCTCCGTCCGTTCGTCAGTTGAAGTTCGATTTTATAATAATACTGTATCTTAAGATCAAGTTGTTAGCTCAGTGCACAAAATAATTCCTTCATATTCGTGCACAAGTACACTAGGATATGTGATCTTAGGTGTATTACTCTCATAATTTATGAGCTCTAGATGTTCCGTTATTGAATGAAGCCATTAATGACTGTACTCACTCTGCTGATTCTAAACTATTCATATTTTTCGTGTTCTAGCTTCTGAACGAATTACATTGAAAGTGTAAGATCAGGTTCACCGTTAGGAAACTCGATACAGCTACTTCACTTTTAGAGCTAGAATTATAGGAGGGGAATTTTTATTAGCGTACACTGGCAAATTTTTCTTCCATTTCGACTGCTGGCTTTCCTAGTGTTAACAATCGTCTCTAAAAAGCACATTTTCTGTGACGAATATCCTTCGTCACAACATTTTAAGTCGTCATGAAATTAGCTGTTCAACACTCATATAACTAATTAGTCCCCTACTTTGAGGTACTAATCGTCTCTAACAATATCATTTTGACATTAGTAAAAATTTCCAATTTATTTGCAACATTTAACCTAGCTCAATCTATTCTAGGCACACAACTTTCAACATGCCTTAACTTCAACTATCCGCATCTCGTATAACCCTACTCAACCGTACGCAATATAACAGAAGCAAACACAACCTAACCCAGCATAATTTAATTCATTGTAACTTGATGTGGGCCATCTCAACTCAACGTATAAATGGGTTACTCGCAGAAGACACATTTGGGCACATTTTTTCCGTGCATTGGCAAAAAAAATTTTTTTAGCAGAATTAAAACGTTGCTCTGAATATCAAGAAGTGCAAGACAACCTAAATCATTCATTTACACCAATTTCACGCCGTTATTCACATTAAATGAATTATTAAATGCAATTAATAATACTTTTCGGTACACGCTAGGTTGAAACAAGATGCCAACAACTAACGTCACAATCAAAGTTTCATACATTCCGTTTTTATACTAAGAATAAACGTCTCCGGATCGGAAGTTTGTTCTTTCTTCGGGTTGGAAACTTTATAAATTCTCAATACGATAAATCAGACACACCTCGGAGAATAATTCCATCCCTGGTGCACTGAAGATATCGCAGCTCTGGACAACTAGGTTCCGGGACAGTTTCATTTTCACTCAACAGACTTCCCTCGCACAAACAAACTGAAAAAATAAAACATGTGAACAAAATAACTAATACCCGCGAAGAAGTAATTTATTATAGGAATGCAGGAAACATTTGCCGCCACACTAACGTCAATCTGTACGTGAGGTTGTCGATGTGTGCTCACGCGTCGTGTAAACGTATTACAAATGAGGCAACGTGCTTTGTTTCAAGTAATAGGCTTATGTAAAAAATACGTTACTAATCGTACATTTTAAAACAGTAAAAAAGTCAGAGAACCCACCTTGATTCCATCATTTCAACTCATAACATGAATACTTTAAGTACGAAGGTAAATGCGAAGAAAATATTTAAAACTATTTTGATGAAACTGTTTTTTAAGCCTGGCTCATCGTCAGTAATGTGAACATTTTTCAGTGTCACTTGACGAATATAAAATTAGCTTCTGAATAGAATGATGACTTGACTTTCTATGAATTTTTAGCTTTAAATTTACCATGAATCATTTTAGCAGTACTTATTCCTACGTATGTATAATTCCGAGAATAAATTTAATAAAACGTCTTGTATTGACATGCAATGGTTGATATGCTTTTCTCATAATGTCGTGAGCAAACAAATACCTTCGTAAGAGGACCGAATTGGAATATTCGCTTGCAATAAGAGAGAGAACTCCAGAGCACATTAGAGGTAAGACATGTCCGCCAAAAACCGATTTATCAGGCCAAATTTCTGTATAGCGAGTTCATCAGGAGCTATTTGATTTCTGTTACTCCTAAGGCACAAAGGTCAAAAACATTTGCAATGAAATGGACGATTTTAGCTCTTTGAAGTTAACGAAGGTTAGACTGTTGATGCAATGATCACACCAACTACAATGGTGGATGAAAGTTTTTTGTATTTATACCGTTAACATATTGCTCCTGGTGTGTTCGTTTTGCATACAAAGTAGGACGCAATGTCAGCCAACCTCTAAGCCATTGATTTTGCACCCTATGCATTGCTCTATTTAAGTTCCGAATCTTTTAATTCATCAAAAATCCTATGACATCTAAATTGATCCTAACCATTTTTCGGAGAATTTTAGTCTTCGTGAAAAATTACTGAGCAAAATTTAAAAGTGCATCTAGGATATTCTAAATTGTAATGTTTGTATGTGTATTGTCTATCTTTAACACTTAAGACTGAATGAGAAATTTCCAGTGTATTTCACGCCATCATTAAAATTGAGTTCATTCGGGATTGAATATTTATAATTTTAATCAACACTATACTCAAAATAATTACCTGACCAATAATAAGCAACTAAAAAATACCCGCTGTCCTTTTTCTCAGCCAACTCATGACGATAGTGAAACTGCAAAATTTTCTTGTCCCTTCTTGTTGCATGCCTGAAATAAAATTATGTTAAACACATTTCTGAGATGATTTGACCATCTAGAAATGTATTAAAAATTATTTAAAGTTTCTTCACTGTCTGCTAGCATACCAAAAATAACTGCGTAAAACATTTTGCAAAACTATACACAACATTTATCCATGGTCCTGATCGTAATTATTGGTGAAAATCATCAGACCATAAATAATTGCACATTGATCAGTATCGGTGCAGTGAATAAAATTAGCTAGTACAATCATTTTCATTTTACTAAGTTATGTTCAAAACAACTCTTTGCTGGCTTAAGGCGGAAACTACATTAAAAAAAACAGTTATTAAGTTATGAAGATGGAGAAAATCAGTGCGCTCACCCTGGGAATACCAGCACGTGAAGCCCTCAGTCTGCTCTCCCCCGACGTCGGGCAGGTACACGGAGGCAAAAACGCACCTCGAGGACTTGTGGCACGCGAGGTTGGCATCGAGATTCGTTGAAGCAATCGCAGCGCAAATGATGATACTTGTAACGGTAACTTCCGTGAAGTTTCCACCAAACACATGTGCCATGTTGGCTCCAAAATCTCTCCACAGGCGGTCTGTTGGGGCTGTGCACAAAGCCTCCATCCACATCAGCAAGCAGAGGACCATTGCAACAGCCTGGTTGCGCACCAAATTGATCACAGCTACGAGAAATTTTGGTTTCATTTCTTAAGTTGGGTTGTGAAACCACGAGGAAATAAAATCCTGTGCAAAAAATACGATATTCTTTAACTGATATTCTTGTTAAACTATTCATCAATTATTCTGAGAAGCACTTTTTTCAAAAAAAAACTCAAGAAACATTTTAGAAATTTATCGTTCTTCTGTACGGTGAAGTATTGTGAGAACAAAATACAATTTACGTGACATTTATGAGTGACATGGATAAAACTCAGATTTTTCGTCCCAAAGTTTCGAAAGCAACTTTTTACCTGGACATGAATCTTATTTATTCCGATTCTGCATTAATAGTAGTATACGTGAGAGATATTCGTAAATGTATTGGAACACTGTGTGCAAGAATTTTGGGTTAGGGTTGGCACCACCGTACGAGTATACATTTTTAGTCAAAATATCACTACGATGATCCTGGCATCAGGATGGCGGTATTGGCATCACTACGATGATTCTGGCATCAGCACGACAGTATTGTCATCGCTACGATGATATTGGCATGGCCTAGACAGTATTGTCATCACTACGATGATATTGGCATCGCCTAGACAGTATTGTCATCACTACGATGATATTGGCATAGCCTAGGCAGTATTGGCATCACTATGATGATATTGGCATCGCCTAGACAGTATTGGCATTACTACGATGATATTGGCATCGCCTAGACAGTATTGGCATCACTACGATGATATTGGCATCGCCTAGACAGTATTGTCATCACTATGATGATATTTGCATCGCCTAGGCAGTATTGGCATCACTATGATGATATTGGCATCGCCTAGACAGTATTGTCATCACTACGATGATATTGGCATCGCCTAGGCACTATTGGCATCACTACGATGATATTGGCATCAGACGACAGTATTGTCATCACTACGATGATATTGGCATCGCCTAGGCAGTATTGTCATCACTACGATGATATTGGCATCGCCTAGGCAGTATTGGCATCACTATGATGATATTGGCATCGCCTTGACAGTATTGGCATTACTACGATGATATTGGCATCGCCTAGACAGTATTGGCATCAATACGATGATATTGGCATCGCCTAGACAGTATTGTCATCACTACGATGATATTTGCATCGCCTAGGCAGTATTGGCGTCACTATGATGATATTGGCATCGCCTAGACAGTATTGTCATCACTACGATGATATTGGCATCGCCTAGGCAGTATTGGCATCACTATTATGATATTGGCATCAGACGACAGTATTGTCATCACTACGATGATATTGGCATCGCCTAGGCAGTATTGGCATCACTACGATGATCCTGGCATCAGACGACAGTATTGTCATCACTACGATGATATTGGCATCGCCTAGACGGTATTGGCATCACTATGATGATATGGCATCGCCTACACAGTATTGTCATCACTACGATGATATTGGCATCGTCTAGACAGTATTGGCATCACTATGATGATAATGGCATCGCCTAGACAGTATTGGCATCACTACGATGATATTGGCATCGCCTAGACAGTATTGGCATCACTACGATGAAATTGGCATCGCCTAGACAGTTTTGGCATCACTACGATGATATTGGCATCGCCTAGACAGTATTGTCATCACTACGATGATATTGGCATCGCCTAGGCAGTATTGGCATCACTACGATGATCCTGGCATCAGACGACAGTATTGTCATAACTACGATGAAATTGGCATCGCCTAGGCAGTATTGGCATCACTACGATGATATTGGCATCAGACGATAGTATTGTCATCACTACGATGATATTGGCATCGCCTAGACGGTATTGGCATCACTACGATGATATTGGCATCAGACGACAGTATTGTCATCACTACGACGATTTCACTTTGGATAGCCTTTTCCTTCAAACCGTTTCCATGTGTAATTAAAATGAATACCTTGAAATATTAAAAAAGTTTTGACACTACTCATGTAATATTAGGCAGCGCATCAGTAAAAAACAACCATTATTATCAATAGAAGAATATTTTACTTCTATCTAGGAAAGGATCCTTATTTTATTATTTTTTAATGATTTTTTTGCAGAAAATTTGCGTTTACTCAACACGAACGAGGAAACTGCTCTGCTTGCTGCTTGATACAAGACTAGAGGTCGTTCTAGAAAAGCACTCGTAACTGTCTGGAAATGTGCAAATTGCTGATTACAAATATTTGCTGCAGTCGATAATCGAACATCTATTCAAATATCAGCTCGCGAAAGGAGTTAATGAAATCATCAACTATCATGCATTGTTGACAATCTCGTTCATGCGTGTCGAATTTAATGAAATTTCCACTGTGGACGCTTAGATGCTCGGGGTCCATTCCAGTAATTGCTGGAGTGTGGGCTGCAATTCACTTGATAAGATGGTGAAGTAAAATCAAGAATAATTTTGGTCTTCAGCACCGATTTTTTGAGCACAAGTTACTCGTCATGTCCGTGCACAGACAAGCCATGGTTGCCATGCACATTTCTCTGTGGCGTGCGGCCTAACTGTCCACTGCCACCTGAAAGAAATTTTAGTTGTAAATCTTTTTTTTTCTGCCATTCTTCACCACTTAATTTAGATCAGTTTGAAGTGCAGAAGTTCCACTATTTTAGCAGAATGAGTGTCTTATTCGAAAAAAGGAAGAGGTGTGTGAACATATAGGAGAGTTAATTTGTGTTTGTTCAAGGTAAAGTAGTTTACTTACGGACAAAAACCACAACTTACAACTACGAAATGTTATTTTCAGTTGCAGCAAAAGGGGGAATGGAATTTTAATGGTTGTTTTGAGCAATATTTTTTTCACTACTATGGTAGAATATACTGTATAGATCATGGAAAAGTAAGTCCCACATTAAATTTTAATAATTTTACAGTGAACGAAAATATTTAAATTTTTTTTTTGTGTTAGGTCACGCTTTTCGCAAAAATGCTTTTCCCAAAAATGTCAGGTCACGCTTAAATTAGAAGTGTCTGTAATGAGATAGATAACAGTTGTAAAAATGATGTATGTTGAATTATATTGAAAGTAAAAATGTTCTAAAAATGAATTTAATAACAGTTTTCAAAAATCTTCTTGGTTGGAGAGCCTCTTTCGGGAAATCTTTGTTCGATTTTGTTTCGAGCTTCTTTCGAACAGAGTTCATCTTTGTTCTCGCGTAC